>JAZGTK010005658.1:0-22011 GCA_036877625.1 Ambastaia sidthimunki
TTATTAATAAAAACAATACCAAAGCAAAACATTGGCTTCCTGTTTATTCCACATTATTTCCAGCCCATGTTGTAAATCCCCCTGAGATTCGTATAGACTTTTTTATCACAATGTTTTTATACAACCTAAATGCAACTCCTTGTATGTCCACAAGAGGGAGCGCAAACCTCACGAATGTGTGTCCGTATAATACAGCTAATTTAGGGACAAAGCGTACGAATATGAAATATATGACAAAAACGAGTTTTGAAAGGTATGAAATACAAGAAAGCATAAATGTAACACACCATGATGAGTTTGTAGCTAATTTATAATTAAAATTATATATTTATAAAACACCTATTTGATTTTATTAGCAAGTGAACTCACAACAGGACTCACTGTGCAATTGTTAAAAGATTTATTCATGAGAGCCATTCGCTACTGATCAACCTGATAGCTGAGCATCAATGTTAAATATCCATTTCCTCACCCTGTAAATACAATAAAGTAATTAAACTTCTGTCGCCTCTATATAATGATTAAATAATGTGTTTGAAACTCATATTGTTAGATACAACCTGTTTTTAGACAATTTATCTTGAATTAAGTTTTGATTATTTTTTTCTTATACAATTGACAAATGTTTTTTCTTGTTGTAACCTTAAACCTAAATAAAAGCAAAACAAAAAAAATACAGTGTAAAGAAATAAAATAAATAGGAAATAACAGACCATTTATATCAGAACGTTTAGATGTATGTCAAGTATTGCTCATTCCAGAACGTTCTTGCCCTGTTTCACTGAAGTACAATCGCTCACTTCAAGGTTCTTCTGGTCTGATGCATCTCAGGGCGCGTTGTGGTGCGTGACGTGCAGAACATGTTCTCTCTCACTGATGCATCTGTCCAGCGTCTCCTGCAGACTGATCATCCTGTCCGGCCTCGCATGGACACGTTCCAAACATGCGATGGCCTGTAATTCTGTGGAATGCGATTGAATACAATTGTCGTGGTTGTTTGAATGAAAGCACAAGACATTCCCATTCCGCCCTGATTCTGAATCCAGTATAACAGACTTACATGCGTTTAGGCATTAAGCTTTTATCCAAAGTGACTTACAAGGTGAGGTAAACAATAAAGCAATTCATCACAGGCAGACAATGACATTAGAACTGTTATACAACGTTAGAGTTAACTAAAATGTTCTCTTCTTCACACAAAAAGAGAGTTTCTGTAATGCAAAGATCTTAAAAACATCTCTGAAACATCTTTGTAACATTTCTAATGACAGTCATGTTCCCCACACTGTTGTAAAAATCCTCTGACTGTCTTTTCTGTTGTATTGTCTTCTGTGTCTGTTTGTATGTGACCTGCGTGGAATAGAATTCAATTTACTTGTTTCAAAAGGCCAACAAATTTAAAAAAATATGTTTCTGATGTTTGATTGCCATTTGAACCATTGAGAAATCACTAAAGCTTTTTAATACATTTTAATAGAGAAACAAGAGGCAAAGATTCAGTGTTTACAAACAGCTTCGCAGTTTGGACTGAATCAAAACCAGTTTCCAGTGTAAACAGACAGTGTATGTGAAGCTGGATCCGTACAGAATATCCGTGGGCTGAGAGAATTGTCACTTAAAATCACAACCGGTTTGCATTTCATAAACAACATGGATTGCTTTGACTAAATGTCTGTTTATGGCAACTGAGATTGTTGA
The DNA here is from genome assembly GCA_036877625.1 of Ambastaia sidthimunki. Taxonomy (NCBI): domain Eukaryota; kingdom Metazoa; phylum Chordata; class Actinopteri; order Cypriniformes; family Botiidae; genus Ambastaia; species Ambastaia sidthimunki. The sequence continues at coordinate 1,699 of JAZGTK010005658.1, forward strand.
ATCGTAAACACTGTCATTACAAATCTCGCAGCCAAGGTTTCTTTTAATAGCCTAGTCTATTATGATAATCTACAGTCTATTTTTCTCTCATAGCAAGCCATAGATCCACCAGCATTCATTAATACAGGAATATTATTTTTAGGGGGTGATATAATATACACCCACATGGATGAAAGATTTAAATGTTTCAGTAGAAGCCATGACAATACATATAATGTGACAGTTTCAACACTACATGCAAAGGAAGGCATATGTGAGACTGAGACCCGCCCTCCCCCCTGGGCTACGAATAGTTCGGCTCAGTCATAAGCAGCTCAATTCTCAATGGAAGCTGGTCCCGTGGCTCCGCCCCCTTCACACCAGCAGCCATCAGTTTGAACATTAACTCTTTACACACTACAGGCTGCATCTGAAACCAAAGCCATTCAGTCAGTGAGAGAGTTTTCCTTAAATAAGTTTCAGCTTTACACCAAAGAAATAACCAAGCAGTTTTTTTTAAATCAAAGCTATTCTATTCTAATTACAATCATAAATTACATTTATGAATTAATATACTTTCAGTCACTTTGTCAGACACCATTTTTTGCACCAATTATGATATATGAGGAATATATCATAGACATGCATGACATTTATTCATACACAAATTTCATACTCATTTTCATTGTTATGATATAAAGTTTTTTATTGTTATAGTATAAAGTAAAGTGTCAGTTTTTGGTTAATCTGGGCTGCTGGTTTCTTCATGTCCATCTGCTTACAATTGCATCTGATTGACACATCTGTCTACTTCCCAGCCATCACCCCTCCCTCCTCTTTCTTATTTTTCTTCCTTCAGTATTTCACGTCCTTTAGTTTGTCTTGTCTGTGTTTGTTTCAGAGTTTTAGGAAGATCTGGACATGTCGAGTCAGAACAAGTTGAGAACGTCACATTTTAAATGTGATTTTAATGACCCACAGCTCTTAAAACCTCAGTTTGGGATTTATTGTTTCTTAATCCTTCACCTCCCCCACCCCACATCACCCCTTTCTCNTCTCTACTTTCACAGTCAAGACCCCCCCAAAACACACACACACACACACACACACACACACACATACACACACACGCACACACAGTTTCTCTCTTTCTCTCTCTACTGCTACAGAACCCAGATGAGACGACAAATGCTAACCCCCCTGTTCAATTCTCACGTTTCTCGTCCCCCTTTCGTGTGTTTTTTCTTCTCTGAAATCTACATGAGTAACAGAGCTGAAGAAAAAAGCAACAGGAAAAAAGTTTTTGTATCCCAGAATCCTTCTAAGGTGCCAGATTAGTGCACCTAAAAATAAAGTGATATATTTCATAATTTAATATACTTTTTTGTCTCATCAAGTGCAGACACAGCTATGAGCGATTCATAAACTGACTAACAAAAACAGCACGAAAAGAACTGTTTTGTTTTGGTATCCCAACCGGCCCAACATAGCAATAGTTGAGTCTGTGGGCAGAGCTATCTGGTTTTCGACCAATGGCAGACAGGCGCAGTATTGTTGCATTTCTGTTTGATACCACAAAAGGTGGAAAAATAACAAACTAATTTGTTCAGTGATGTAACAGTAGCTCTGGAATTTAATAACTGTAGCCTTTAACTATATATTTCAAGCATAAACCTTAAAGTTTCAAAACTGTTTGTCATTTATAGTGAACTTTAAAGCAGACTTTAAGCCTTATTCTCATGCAATGCCACTTCTCAAGTAAATTTATCATTGTTTTAATGATTGTGTAAATACTAGAAAATAAGACAAAAACCTTTTGATAGCTGGGCTATCACAGTCTGTAGTTTGATCTTCCACAGACCAGAGGAGAGCGAGAGATGTTGAATGAAGTTTGAGAGGCTATGAAACACAAGGAGAGATGTTAACACACGAGCGTGTTTGTGTGTGTGTTTGTGTGAGTGTTTGAAGGGGGATGGCTGCCTTGTTTGTAGCTTGTCAGTAATTGCCTGAGACAAGCTTCCCCTGCATGTGTGAAAGCTGTTCGGCTTGAATGCCCGGACCGTACCAAGTGCCGTCAGAAGCGAAGGGGGGGACAAAGGCGAGAAAAAACGATCAGACCGGAGACAATGGGCCCCTGAAGTGTTCCCCCCAAGTTGCTTTGATGTTGTCCTAGTGTCTAGATGCTGAAGGGGACCGGTTACTGCAGGGAAGAGCAGCCCTTTGTGTGGATGTGTGTGCACTTTTTGGGCCAGCACGGACAAAAGGGAGGGTACAAAAGCCTGGAGAGAAATAAGAGGAAAAACAAATGATGAAAACCCAGATGATCCCGAGCGTGTTTTTGTACGGCCACTGTGTGTGACAGAAAGCCAGAAAACAAGAGGAAAAAGCTCATACACGGGAGCCGATAGAGAGTGAGAAAAAAGGGGGAGGGGGGTGAGTATACAGTATCTTACTGTACCAGAGAACTCTGTTTTACTTGTTTTACCGTGTTACTCTCACCTTGTCTTTTGTTTGTGGGGGGTGAGTGGGAAACAGGATCACAGAGTTGAGGCTGAAGTTGGTGGATCAGAAACAGCGTGTGGTCATTATTGTGGGTATTTCTGGCCGGTGTGTACGTGAGGGTTGGTTAAAGGGTTGGTGGTGATGGCTTTGTGTCTGTTATACTCAGTCCTTGAAAACCCCATTTGTGTGTGTGTGTGTGTGTCGGAGATGAGATGGATATGGCAGTAGCGTGGGTGAGAGGGGAGTAGATGGTCTGGAATGTGTCATTGGATGGTGTGAAAATAATTTACTCTCCTTGATAGTAGCAATAAGCTACTATCTTCTTCATCTTTTCCTCCTCTTCTGTGTTTGTTCTCCTCTCATGCACGATGGCTGCAAAGCAACAAGAGATTCTTCCCTCACTATTTGTCAGGAATGTCACTCTCGGCAGCGAGTGAATTGTGCGATGATTTCAGCGGCGTGTGTGTTTTTGGGGGGCGGTTCTATTCAGCCTGGGGGGGTTTCTCAGTCTGTGCCCACCACAGTGGTAGCAGACTGCTTTTTACACTACCAGCTGTTCCAAAAACCTGCAGTGATTTTCTCCTTCTTTCTGTCTTTCTCACGCTGAAGATTATCCAATCATGTCCACCGTGACACGCACAATTCCTCTTTCTGTTTTTACCGTGTGCAAACAGCCACCGGCTGACAATGAGGGTAGAAAAAATGGGCAACTTTTAAGGAGATTAATCATTCACACATCATTTAATATAAAATATCTTTTTTTTTTAATTTTCTTTAAATTCTGATTAAAGGACTCACTGATTTTAACATGGTAAAAAGACGTTAATGTGGCCTGTTGCTTTAGTTGAGAACTCTTTCAATTGCACAAAATCACTTGCTCTGCCTCTGTGGATGCAAAAATAACTGCAGCTTTAAAAATGATGTACTGTAATACTGAATAAATCATGTTAAAATATGAATATACAGTAAAAATATATATACAGTAAAAGTTGAATGTATTTTCATATTAAAAATAGTGTTTTATTTAATATGAACATATTGGTTATGTGTCCCCTGAGTTTAATAAGAATTACACACAAACCACAAGTGGATTCAATATTTCAGTGGTTTGTTAAAGATGTTGTAAAAGACTGAAAGCATTCACACATGCTGCTGTAGAATGTCAACATGTTCTTTTGTTTTCACAAGGTAACCTGTGTTTTGTTTTCATTTGTCTGTTTGTTTGTTGGATGATGTCAATCTGTTTGACAGGCGAATGGTGATAGAGTTCAAAAAAGGTCAAAGGAGAAATGGTCAAATCTGCCTCATATCTCACCCTATGAAGAAATATAGGAGTTACAAGAGAGTCTGTTAAGCTGGTTGGTCCATGATATAAGATGTGTACCTGGATTAACATCTTTTGTTGGTAGAACAACCTTCCTGTAAAGCAAAAATAGTTTGTTTTTACCCCTGATCATTAACTTCCCCAAGAATTAGAGGAAACTTTTAAGAAAATTATTGAAGCCTCAAATCTCAGCTCAGATGCTGTATTATGTTTATTAAGTTGGATCGGAAAGTTTGTACATGACATCTCAACTTATAAATCTCTGTTCTATGATGTTCAAACGATTACATAAGAAACAAAAATACAACGCTTGCATTTGATGTGCAGGTGTACAATTACCAACAGGCAAGATTATTGTACACACCTGGCTTTGCAAAAACTAAACAGGTTTTATTATATGTATAATGTAGGAACTTTGACTCTTACACCTTTAATTTGCTTTGAAGTGATTATAATTAACTAATGTTCTTTGGTGTTACTGCTTGTGTGACATCATACATCTGTATCTCCAGAAACTTCTGCCAACGTTCCTGAAACATTGGAATTCTGCCAATAATTGGTGTTTTATTGCAACTAGCAAGTCAGAAATTCAGACTTTCCTGAATCCAGGAGCCAGGAATTGTTCATGGGGTTGCTAGGCAGGGGCCAGCAATTACTCTGGGATGGCACAGAAAACATTATGCAAACAATAAAAGCATTATTGCAATCCTAAAATCTTTTCTTTATAAAGTATTTTAGATGTCCAGAAATGATTACAATGTTCTTCATCATTAAAAGAAGATCATGAAACAATTGAAAACTGTTACACATTTCTTAGTCTAACTAATAAATAAAATTAAAAAAATTCAATTCTGAATTATGAAATTGAATTCTTTGAATTCAGGTTTCAAAGTAAAGTTTTATATTTTTCATCTGTTTGCTTAAGTAATTTTTGGAGAAAACTCTCAAAACCGTTGACAATACCACCATAAGCAGCTACATTAGCTGGATTGTACCATTACTGCGGTTTAAAGCATTAATGAAAGATGCTTTAAAAAGACATTTATGGAAACTCTTGCATTATTAACAACAAAACACATGAGTGCAAATCACATAATATCTTTGTTCTCGCAGGCAGATGATCATGTGAGTAGTAAAAGTGAGAATGTCTTAACTGCACTTATTTCACTTATTATGTTTACTTGTTACATCTGACTGCATCCCGTGAGGTGCATCTCATATGAGCTGCTAATCACTAGTGAGAGTCGTGACTGCAGGTGTGGCTGAGCTAAAGCCATATTTCACAAACTTTGACTTAAAAATGCAGTTATAAGCGGGGTGGCCGGTGGGGTGGCCCAGACTTTGATCATGGTGGTCAAAGTCACCAGCCACCCCTTGCTCTGCCTCTGTTAATAAGAAACGTGAGACAACACACACACTAAAACTCAATTGGTTTCTCTCATGTGTATCCTAAACTCTACTGCTGAGTTCTTGTGATCCATCTACATACATTACCAAAAATACCAAGAGACCACCAATGAAAAAGACAGAGAGAAGAAGACTGGAAGGGCTTGGATTGAAAAATGAAGGGAATAAGAGGCCTTGGAGATGGTCTGTTGAAGGAGGAGAAGAAGAAATGGAGGAGGGGTGGGGATTTGATCAGTAGGCTGGAGGGATGTGCTTTCCGAGAGGCACCAAAGGAAATAAATGGATTTATTTTTCACAGTTGTCAAATATCCAATGAATAAATTATGGCTGCGTTGAGGGTACAGCTAATAACTCACGGCAAACATAAAAAACATTTAGTTAGATGACAGTTTAGTTAATTCTGGGATACGAGTCTGCAGTCATAATTGTTTCATTATTTCACCGGAGACGAGATGCATTTTGGTCAGCTGGGATTTTTGATGTCACGAAGAAAAAGAGATTCACAATCTTTCGTTTCAAAAGCATCTCTCTTTTGAATCCTCTCACCATGCAACGTATTCTCCGCACTAATATATTTTTGAATAGGTGGAAATGTGTGCGCTAGCCTCATGTGCTTAGCCACCGAGATCATTGCAAATTCATTTAGAGGTGCCTGTCACACAAAGATGCGGGAACGGTGGGGGTGGGGAGAAATGATGTCTTGGGTTTTTTAAAGCACATTTGTATTCATGTCATGAAGGAGAAGAGCGAACAGAAACAGAGAAGACGATACCTTAGCGTGACAGACATTAGGAGGAGGCTAGTCAGATAAGCATGACAGGTGCTAGTGGAATGCCAAACGTGTGCTTCAGGTCGAGTGATGATGTCATGACAGATGGCTCGCTGATGTAAGCTATAGCAAATCTGGTCAGAACTTTGTGTCGGAACGCTGCTGTAAATAATTCAAACGCAACGGGACGCTGTCACTGGTTTGCCGTGGTGCTCACACTTTGTTTTTGGTTTTCTGACTTAATAAAGAGACTCGTGGCTATATAAAACATAAAATGTTCGGTTTGTGCAATATACATAAAGTAACATGCTCAAACACACGCTACAGTTCTGTTGGGCAGAATTGTGGCAGATGTCCATGTTGAAGATATGACAGAAATGCATTATGGGGGATTTGAGAGCGCTGGGGTGAATGTGTATGAGCTCAGTATGAGAAATGGCATTGGAGATGTCATTTACTGTGGTTTGAAAGCCTTGGTCCCAACATCCTCATATTTCCAACCAGTATTCAGCCTCTCTCATAGCTCTCCACAAACCCCCCCCACAGCATCCTGTAAATCACAGCTTTCACTCCACTAGTGACACAAGACATGCTCACACTCTCCAGCAACCCATTACATCAGGAAACACACACACACACGCACACACACACAGAAGACAAGAGAGCATCTCTCTGTCTGTTTTTTTACCTGTCTTACTCATTTCTCTGTCTTTCTCCGTAAATCTCTTTTCTTCTCTGCTTGTTTTCGCCTGTCTCACTCTCAGTGTCCCTCCTGTCTGTCTCTCTCTCATCTCCCCTTCATCATTTTACCTCCGTGTCTCTTTTACTCTCTTTTCCGTTCCTGTCTCACCGTCTCGGCCGCCCACACTGAGCTCATCATTGATGCGTTTAGCAGCACCGCCGAGCAAGAGACGCAGGCCATCGATTGGCTGCGTAATCGACATGGATTTTTGCCTAAAGTGGTGAAAAATATGCCACGGCTATAGCCAAGCAATTTCTCCAGACTTCTCCAGCCAGGAAGGAAAAAGGCCCAGCAGCTCTATAATTGATATGGAGATCAATTTTCTAGCTGTAGTCTGTACAGCCTTTCACTGACCGAGTCAGTCGACCGTGTGGCTTGTGGCTTCCGTCATGATGGGAGGCAAATGAAATGGTGGGAGGTGTGTGTGTGGAGGGGGGCACATTGTGGCTGATCACTATAAGATGAGGGGCTTTATTAGGTTTGCATGACAAGAGACCAGCTCTCATAGATGACTATAGGGACTATTTCAGTAAAATAGCGCATAGAGGCGTAGCATCCGTTATTATTGAGCATGTCCCCTCACTTTTCATAAAATATGAATGTTTATGATATAGAGGAACAGTGCTGTGAGAAGAACAAAATAAATAAGTCTGGCACTTATTTACATATAAACACATATTATATATAAATACATCAACTCACTGGCTGCTTTGGATGTTGATCATTTTGTATAACAAAAACTTCTGAGTGCTGGATTTTGTAGGATGCAACAGATTGGCTGATTTTACACACTGTACTGCAACATACTGTCATCCAGTTTGTCATCCAATCATCTGATTCAGCTCTTAAAATACTGAAACATACTCGTCTACACTGTGTGTTTAGATATATGCTGCATTAATGTTATCTTGAAGGTTCTAGAAACATTCAAAATGTCCAGTTGTTGTAGACAAGTGTATTAATGTTATTTAAATTTTTTTATTCTGTAACGTTTTTAAAACGTTCCACTAACTACTTAAGAGCAACATTTTTGGTATATATGACATATAACACTAAACATATTCTACTTAAGTAACTACAAAACATTTTATTGATAACATTAAGAGAACGTTTTGAGAACGTCAGCCAATTTTCTGAGAACGTTCCCTGTTAGCTGGTTCATGTCTGCACATTTAGTGATTGCGAGTGATCAGTGGATAAAACTCACATTTTTGCACTTATATTCAGTTCCATTCTGTAATTCCCCGTCTCCCTGTGTATCTTTAATAACTCCAGCATCTGTCTCTGAGACTGTAGAAGTCATTCAGGTCCAGTTTCAGGAGAAACAAGCCTTGTCCTGACTGTCTGCCACTTGCCCATTAAAACCACAGGCCCTCTGCTACAAGCGAGACATACTGTATTGGCTGCCATATTGGCTCAAATCACTGCCAATCCACCTGGAGCCATTTTGGCTCCCGTTACTCTAGTTAGACTAGAATATCCAAACACAAGCAATCAAATCCAGAGGTCTTGGATATTACTGCTCAGTGCTTTGCACTGATTGGCTGAAGGATCCCTCAGGGGCCAATGACATCAGGTGATTGGAGGTGGAGTGCTGTCTTGGCTCTGGTCTCAGTGGCTAAACCTGCAACCATTTTGGACCATTTTGGAACCTGTTTTGGAAAGACCAGCAAAGGACTGCTGTGAACATTCAGATGTCTGTGTTGAACAGAACAAAACCAACAGTGCAGTTTGGATGGTTTACCCTTTAGACCCCCAGTGTGTGGATTTTCTTAACCTTATATTGGGGACAGATTTGTACTCACAAGTCAGCAATACCTGACAAATCTGAGCAAAACCTCCTTTTGAGGACATCCTCATTTGTAAAAAATGCTATAAAAATATTGTAAATAAAGTTTTTTTTGTAAAAATGCTGAAAGTTTATTGTTAGAATTGGGGTTAGAGTGTGGGTTAGGGTAAGATAATATTATTTATAACTAGCTGTGTTTAAAAACAATAGAAGTCTATGGAATGACCCTATTAAGACAATGTTTGTGTGTGTGTGTGTGTGTGTGAACAGACTCATTTCAAACAGAACAAGAAACAGGGACCTGATGTTTCGTAGAAGATAGAAGACAGAAAAACAAGTTTAGGGGTTTTGTGTGTGACAGAGAGAGAGAAGTGACAGATCACTCATCTATTAAGCTGATTACCTGCCTGGACTGTGAAGTGTTGTTGCCATGGAGTCGCTGGTTTCTGGGGACAGTCGGTAATCATCAGTGATGTGGTGACACCTTCCCAACCTGTAACATCTCTCCACTGTCCCTGTAAATCCCGTCCGTCTTTACAACATTAACTTAAAAAAAGACAATTCATTAATTTATCAATAAAAGACAACATTAACTCAAAACATTTACACTATTTACATTATTAATGCATCACCTTGATCTCATTGCAGGATTAATTAACTCATTTAACGTTATTTTAAAGAAAACAGTGTACATACGTTTAAAAAAAATGATACTCAAAACATATTTTTGTCAATGTAATCAAGGCTATTTGAGAAACATGACATTAACCTTATTTTCTAAAGATGATTTTGAATGGTTGCTAGGGCAGTGCTATGCTGTTGCTACGGTGCTCTGACTGAGTTTTGCTAGGTGGTTGTTTACTGCTTGAAGTCAAAACATCTCGCACCAAATCTTTATATTCAGATATTTAGCAACTAGAGGGACAGCTGTATTGTAAGCTGTATGAGCAGAAGTCCAGTCTCAAATCGCTTCTTCTCTGTTCTCTCCCATTCTTCTGTTTTATTTCCTCCTCTTCTTCTACTCTCTTTAACAGCCTCCTCACCATCTGAGAGGACTCATCTTCTCAACAGATACTTGATTACAATCAACAGATTGCTTTAGCAGTATCAAACTCTCCTCAGTTCACAATACATTACAGACAGAAGGAGAGAGGCTTGAGATAAAAGGGTTTCCACAAAGAGAACGTTTGTGTTTTTATAATAGACCGAAGTCCTTCTATATCCATCACAGAACTGAACAAAGGTTTTGGCTTGTGTTAACATACTCATGTGTTTAGGTCGAGAACTTTGAGAGATGATTCTACTACTAAAGGTTTGTCTCTTTAGCTTAATATCTGAACCTTTAGGCTAAGAACTTGTATGACTTTCATAACAATTAGCATTTCGCCATTTTTCTGCTGTTTTAGTCCTTCTTAAAGAAGGTATGTTTATTGGGCAGAATGCTGGTTTGATTAAATGAGCTATGCTGGCTTTTAAGGAAGAACTAATTGATGGATTTGTCAAAGTTTGCTAGGGTTGGTAGAATCAGATCTTCACAACATCAGATCATTTGATTTGTCAGTCAGATGATCTCGTCCTGTTTAAGTGGGCGGTACTTGGCCACAAAAAGCTGCAAAGTGGACAAGACATTATGCTGATAGTCTTTCTACATGGTACTGTAAGGTCTGCGAGTAAAACAGGGTTTCTGAGGTGTCTCAACATTGCATCAGCTACAAAATACCTCAATAGGACCATCTGTAAACAGTGTAATAATTCTTTCTATAGACCTAAAAGAATCAGTATTAATGAATCAGTGTGTAGTGGAATAATTTTACCCAAAGGAAAATGTTTGCTGGTCACTACAGTTCAGTTTTGTTGATTTAATATGATTCAGATTTATTTATTTTTTCAGTGTGTGTCTTTAATAAATCCTAACTGCAGTTTTGTAACGCTAAAAAAAGGTTTGTGATGGTGCAAGCTTTTAATGAATCTGGCCCTCTATGCGTTCATGCCCGATGTTTTATTGCTTCACACACTGTGCAGACTTTTGGATTAGAACATGACTGAAATGAATTCACACAACTGTCAGTGTGAACACACAAATGAAGTGGACTGGGATTTCAAAGCTACTGAACTGTTCAGTGTAATGTGTAATTCATTGCACAGGAAGGCTTTTCTACAATGTTGCCACAGCACACGCACACGCACACACGCACACACACGCACACACACAATACACTTCGGATCTTAGAAATGTGATTCTGAAAGAGAGAGAGACAGATTAGGGGTGGATAGGTGGATTGAAAGAGAGACAAAATAAAAATGTAAATTCTCATCTCTTAAGGAATATTTCAACTTTAAAATTACAATAAATATTTTGAAATATAAATTCTGTCATTATTTACCAAACCATCATAACATTCTAAACCCTAAAGGCTTTCTTTCTTCTATGGTAAAAAGTGAATATCCTGGTTACTCTTTACCATTTAATATGAGTGATTGGTGACTGGAATTACATTACTGGTAATGTTACAACTTGTCTTATTGATACATTTACCAGTTAAAGTCCAGTTCACACATGATCTCTTAACGGTAATCTGTCAGTAATTTACAGTGTGTGAAGGGAAATATGTAATGATCATAACATTTACAGCAATATTAGATATTGTTGGACCACAATTGAGATACTTGAAGCACTTTTGTCAGCTTGAACGCATTAGTCCGCATTCACGTTCATTATATTCAATTTACCTTTTGTGTCTCACAGAATAAATTCATACATGTTTGGAATGACAAAAATGAGTACAGATTTTTCATTAATGGGTGAGCTGTCTCTTTAAGTCTGGCGAGTTTTATTCTGTTCATGTGTGTGTGCTGGAGGTTGAGTGTGGGGTGAGGAGAAAGAGATGCTGTCTGTCTCTCTGTGTTTGTCTCTCTCTGCGCTGCTCTTATGACAGAGGTGACTCATCAGGGGAGCTTGATGCTGCTCACATTTACAGAGAGAGAGAGAGAAAAACAAGAGAGAGAGAGAGAGAATGCGAGAGAGTGATGAATTCAAAGCAGTCTTGCTTGACTGCTAGCGTTTATTGGCCCGTGGAAGCTTCAGGAAAGATGCTAATGGCGCTTCTCCTGTGTGTGTGTGTCAGTCATGATTGCTTCCCAGCCCCCTCGATTTTAAACACTTTGCTGCTGTAAACACACTTCTGATCAGGGAGCAATGCGCAGGAAAACCGAAAATAAGAAACTGGAAATTCTCTGCATCCCTTTTTAAAGGGACCGTACACCCAAAAACGTTGTCATCATTTACTAACCCTCATGTCACTCCAAATTCGAGTGACGTTTTTACTGGGGAACATAATTAAAAAAAACTTTATTTTGGGGATTGTTTTTGCGTTCAATCGACTGAAAATCGACCGAAAACCAGGTGAAACACAAGGCCTTCAGGTCATATAGGTTTGAAAGGACATGCGGGTGGTCCATTTTTAAACGATTCACTCTTCTCTCGCTATGCAGCATCAATATCTCTGCATGCTTTATGACATCATAATGTAGGCATACTGATCCAGCATCTGATTGGCCCTAATCATCTGTTTGCTTGTGACCTCATACACGCTCCCAGAGCAAAACCCTGAGCCACATCCAGCCTTCATCTTGACGGATATTTAGGCCGACAGTCAGGGAGAATGGATTTCTGAAACACTTCTCAATATAGCGTTTGCAGACAAATACCTTTTAGACTTGTCTCCCATGGCAACAGTGGTATTATCTGCCGTGTGTGTGTGTAGGTGTGTTTGTGTGAAGCGCACTGGCTTGGCTATTATACTCGGGCAGTGTGAAGACCAGGTCTTTAGAACTGCTATTCACAGTCACAGATTTTATTCGAGCAAGCCGTTCAGCTGTACCTGTTGGCCTTCCCTGAGAAAACTGTGTGTGGCGGTTTCTTGATTATATCAAGCTCAGCACCGTGTATTCAGTGCATGAGATGGTGTGTGTACATTAACCACCGTTTAAAACGCAGGTTTACTTGCAGTGTTGCAGTGTGTGTGTGTTCTGTGATGCATGCCTGTAGTGCTTATGCTCAGTCTAGCACGTCACACCAGCATCTGTGCGGCTGTACTGGTGACCACCCCTCTGAGACAACACACAACTGCGACACACACAGATACACAGGCTCTGTTCCAAAACACAGCGATCTACCTCTGCCTACTGCCAACATAGAAGGCTGCTTCCTAAATATCACAGAACGCACATTTATAACTGACGTTTCTCTCTTTTTAATGCACAGATCACAGTGCATTGTGGGATTGCCTTCTCTGTGAGGGATACACATGGTACTGCATAGAATCTGGCCAAAATGAGACGTCTTGGTGGGCAGCCTGATTAACTTGCCCACCTTTTGAAGCAGCGTTCATGTCAGGAGTGTGTCTTAAATCGCAGACAGCTCATGAGGTTTTAAAACAGAACAACAGTGCCATTCTTTTATGAGCATAGTTATCTACCAATTATTGGGTAGCAAGTAAACTCCAAATGTTAAGATGGATTTAATTTAGATGGATATAAATAATCATAATCACACAGTCCTACAGTCCTCTAAAGACAAACAGCTCCAGGACTTTAGCGACAGAGAGAGTGTGTGTGTGTATGTGTGTAAAGGGGAGAGAGAGAGAGAGAGAAGGTCATTAAATGGCATTTCAGCACAGGGCTCAGCTAACACTAGCACCTCAAGGCTCCCTTACTTTTATCTGATAGAGATTATTGTGTGTGTGTGTGTGGCATTCCTTTTTCTTCATTCAGTTTGTGAAAATTCTAAGAAGAAATTGTGTGACACTCTTTGACACTGAGAGAGAAAAACTGAGGAGATGCTACAGTAAAAAGTAGAATATAAACTTCATATAAATGTGGTACTATTTAGAACTTGCCAAGGGGGCATGATGGGAAATGTAGTTCATAAAATTCACATTACATGCCATAAGCTTCATAGCAAACAATGGCTTCAGTCTGGAGTAGCTCACACAGACTATATCAACACTGACTCAGCTTCAGTCCAAAAGCCTTGAGCAACAATAAACCATCATATCATGTTGAAGAGTTTACTAATGCATGTCATAACATTCATAGTTCATCCTAGTTTTAAAGGATCAATTGCTACATTTAGTTAATTGTCATTTAGGTATAAATAAAGCTTTCATGCCTAGTTTATTGGTGTCTGATGGTCGTCTCGTAGTTCTCCTCATGTATGCACACATACACACGTTAGTCTCTCTGTCTTTACATGCATGTTTGCACACATGCATGCAAACTCACACACACAGTATGCACAGTCTGCCTTCACCCACTAACACACACACACGTGCACGCACACACACACACACACTGGCTTGGATAAATAAAGGAAGACAAAGCATTTTTGAGAGCTCAGTGCAGTATGGCAGTACAATCAATACTGCTTCCACAGTAGCTAAAAAGCTCTTAGTTGTCTCCTTTTGTATTGGAGAATCAGCAGTTGACATCAAAGAACGATGCTTGTTTATTCTCCTCTTTCTCTTTCTCTCTCTCTCTCTCTGGCTCGCTCACTCTCACACGAAGATGGAAAAGTAAATAATTTTTCCTCAGAAGTCGTTTAAACTCCGCAGGCTGTCGTTTTGCTCGCTGTCTCTCTCTGTGCTAACACAGAGAACAGTCAGAGTTTGGCTCTCCCACAGCACCAGTCTCCTCTCAGAAATATTTGAGTTGTTCTTCAATATGCTATTGAATTTTCTTCAGTATTTGAATTGAAGTCACACAAATTCAATGACAGACGCAGGGCGACCGATTTATCGCCAGCTTCTGAACTCCACCCCCCAAATGCCAACAAACAAAGACCTCAAAAGAGACACAACAAAACTAGTCTCAGTAATGGTTTGAAAAACGCAATATTCTTTCTGTTGTGACATATTTCCTGTTACAACAGGAAGCTGGAATTTGACACTCTGAAAGGCTCATTTCTTTTGTTTAAATAGCCAATAGCCTTTTACGTCACAGTTTATCATAATTGGCTATTGATAGTTGCTTGCGGATGGTATTGGGGGAGAGAGAGCATTTTATTGGACAAACATTAGGACACTCCCCCATGCACAAAATGAGTCATCAACATTTTTTAATCCATGTTTCTGGAAAGTATGAACTATACACAACCTTGTTGTCCCTACAGATGCCCAAACACTGAACGAAACTGTAGAAATGATATTTTCCTCCCTGTTGTACAGAATCACAGTCATCAGTTAATCATGCAGACATCATTAATAGAGACTGATCTTCTTGTTAGGTATTGATTTGTGTTGTCTGGATAATGAAAAACAGCAGGCGTGTGCTGATCATGCTAATCTGGGCAATAAACCACAGCCCATAATCAGCCCCTCTAGATTAAAGACCAGCCGGTCTACTGGAGTCAGTGTGTTGAGGTCATCACTGCATGAGCTGTGTGTGTGTGTGTAATATTCAAAGGCATATTTCACATAAAATTAACAATTATTATTATTATTTTCACATCCACATGTTGTTCCAAACCCATGTGACTTTTCTTTCATGTTTCTCATGTAAAATGTGAAATTCTTATAACAGAAGACATTATATGCACCTTAATCTTTTAGAACTGGCTGATGCCTGAATTAAAAAAAATAGGATTTAATGCAGTATTTTGTAAATTGATTCATTTAGAAGATGAAATGTGTATTTTCTAAAAGCTTTGATGAATCCGGATCTTTTGTTGTATGCTTTGTTAAATTCTCTTCATTTAATGTTAGTCAATTGACTACAGGCCTCTGTGTGTGTGTGTGTGATTGTGTGCGTGTGGCTGCCTATGAGCACATCCGCTGTTCATGCAACACTTGAAAATGCGACATTTTCATTTTTTAAATGACTCGATATTATAACACCCAGTCCGTTCAAAGGTATCACATTTGCATTGCATGAGGCACCGTCCCTGAGGACACCAACGGCTGCATCCAAACCAGACAGAGACTGCTTCAAGTCCACCGGCCAATCGCATGCCCTGGTGGAAAGCATCACCATGACAACAATGGCTGCCCATCCCAGATGGGCTCCATGTTGCAGACACAAAAAGAAGGAAAAGGGGGAAAAGAGGAGAAGAAAAAGAGGAGAGGGGGTTGACTTCTGCGTTTGTTTGTTTGTTTGTTTGTTTAATCAGACAAATTGCATATAAGCATGGAAAGTTTGTGTGTTTGCAACCATTGTATGTGTGAGAAATTGGCAGACATTTTTCTATAAGGTTCCCTTATAGGAACATTTATATTTAAGCAATATAGTATAAGATGCTGTGCTATATCAGAAATATAGTCACAGCCAAACGCTGTTGTTAACAGGGCACGCAAAGAGACTATTTTCACAATATACTGTCATATCTACATATACTCCACAAAACATGTTAAGGATACAAATTTACACATTCATTAAATGCTATTTTTCTTAAAAAAAACAAAAGCAATCCTGACAAGTTAACATTGATTAATATTGCGCTCTGATGATACCGTTGAGTGATATACACAGTGGTTTTGTGAACATGTGCTACATACATGTACGTAATTGTAACTATATTGTGTGTTTTTACATGGCTGGAACTTTGCATTGACCAATCAGCACCCAGAACTGGAATTATCACTTTCTAATACACCCACAGCAGGTTGACTAGAAGATTTCTAGCTGCATTAGGACACAATATTACTGTAAAACCAGAATTAGGAACAATGAGACCTTTACAAACATATTAAAAATGTGTAAATGAAAGCAGAAGATTTCAAGAAAGTAAGAAAAGAACACACTTGACTATTCATCAATCAATGGCTGATTTTGTTTGTTGGTTAATGGCTAATGGTGTGTGCACAGTGTGGCTTATACTGGTGCTTTTGTGCAGGTAGAAAACCAAGATGATGTAACAGACTGAAACTCATGAGACAGAATAATACACCACTCAACCTGTGGCAAAGAATGAGCCTCATTTACCTTAAACCACCTCAATCTCTCTCTCAAACTCAAAGTCAGTGATTGGCTGTCCATTACAGCTGTTCAGTGGCTGGTTAGTGTTCTTGGAACAATATCAACATACTAATGGAAGGAGAGAGAGATACAATTAAGGTTGGAATGATGGTGTGAAAACGAGTAACCCTGCTGACACAGAGATTGAACAATGTGACAAACTGGTACGGGCTGATTATATTACCAGCGGTTAAAATGCTGAGGTTACCCAGACTCCGTGCAGCTGGTTGCCAGTAGGTATGTCTGTTCAACTGCAGTTTTCAGTTGTGCCAAGCTTTGGTTATATACCATATATAATTTAAAAGACTATAATATTATAGAATTAAGAGGAAATAAATCAATGTGATTTGGTGGGATTTCTAATCAGGCACTGAACAGAGTACCCAAAGTCTTTCAGCCAATGGAATTGCTTTGAGGTCCTAAAGTGGACTTATTTGGCCAAGCAGACCCAACTTTTCAAATTGTAATGTTCATGTGCACACAGACAATTAAAACAACAAAAGCTCAAGTGTTTTATGCCATGGCTAAATTTTGACAATTCATGTTTTTTTATATTTTTGGTAAGGACGTAAGAGCAACAAAATTAATATCAAGTTTAACACCAGTGCAACCTATTAAATGTATCCGTCACACCAATGTCGCAAGCTTCGTTTATTATGACGAGGGCGTTCTAGCTTTGTGGCATCACACATTGGCATTTTAGACACGTGTAAGACAGATATGGCAATATTATTACACATATGAATCCCCCTCCCTCCATTCAGAGGAAAAACATCCCTCTCTCTCTCTCTCTCCATCGATGCTTATCCTTCTAAATGAGTTCAAGAAAGGAGAAAAACTGTCTCACACGTATTCTCGCTCTACTCTAAAACCCTTATTTGAAAAACAGAAGGCAATTTATATCTCCACCCCCTGCTGTCGCGAGCGAGTTTGCTAATGTGTTAAGCATATTTCTGGCTATTCGTTTTGATTACTGTAAGACCTCCATCGACGGTTTGTCTTTTGCAGTCAGGTGTGTTTCGTTGTAATCTCACACCTCAACTATGAATCGAGAGCACCAGCGTGTTTTAGCCGTCATTACTTGTGATTGTACCCAAAAAACCAAATAACATTCACAAATACAATGAGCTGATGGTATTTATTGGCTTTGTGTGTCAGAATATTTTGATGCCGGTGTGGGTTAATGTTTCATCCGAACACAAACATCACCCCTGGAGAGAATCAATACTGTTTGTGTGTGTGGTGTGTTTGTGCATTTACGAGTGTGTTTATAGGTATGTGTGTTGGGATTCATGTGTGTCTCTGGGGTGTGTGTCCGTGTGCATGATTAGCGACGGTTTGTTTGTTTAAAGTGTGTTTTTACGTGTTTGTGTGTGTTTATGGTGCCACTGTGCATGAATATAAATTGTGAGTGAGCCAGAAGAAATCTGAAGGAGGGGATGTGAGAAGCTGTCTGCTGCTGTTACCATAGCAACCCAGCCAGAGCACAGCCAGGCATGAGAGACAGACAGCCAGAGAGAGACAGACAGCCAGAGAGAGAGAGAGACAGTCAGAGAGAGAGAGATGGGAGATTAACAAAAAGAAAATGATTTTTCCTGCACAATATCTGCCTAACTTACACTGTTATGAATTTTTATTAATGGTGAGAAATGTTTAATCTGATTCTAAGAGACTGTTTAGATAAACTCTAAAGAAGTGAGCGGGTAGATTTCGTACTTACCGTGTGGTTTAGACTTTTCAGTACAGAACTCATGGCTGTGTATGAAACCGACCAGGCAGGGATTTTTGGAGCATTTAGAGAAAACTGGTTTTACACTGCGCTCCAAGCTATGAAAATATCACATCCAATAATCTAAAACAAATTCAATTCAAGTGAGCTTTAACATAGATAAGCAAAGTCAAATTGGGAATTAAATATTAGCTTCTCACTTACCTAGCATTGCACATATATACTGTTTTGTTACATTTTGCATACAAATGACTTTCTAAACAAATAATGAAAACAAAACAGCTATAGTTACTTACTGGTTCATTCATGAAACTGAAAATGCAACAAGCTCATGGCATTGTGGGATATGGTTTCTATTAAATATACGGTATACTTTTTTGGCAAATGTAGTAGGTAATATGGGCAGTCTGCATAGTATGCATAGTATGCAAGTTTACAGCATACATTTTGCATACTGAAGGAATAGTACAGCTAGTATGTTAGCATGCTATTGTGAACATAGCCCAAGTAAATATTTTATGCTGCTCTGCTGTTTATTTTGGTGGATATTTAACATAATAAAGTTTAAAATTTTTACATTTATAAATGAATTTACTTCCCACAGCCACTTGTTTAATAGCATTTTATTTCTTTCAGCCTAATGCTAAACCACTTGCAAAGAATTGTGGGATATCATACGCAGTGAAGGATACATTTATGCCACAAAAATCAACCACACAGAGGAATTTTAGTAAATAAAATATTACGCAATCTTTGCAGTCTAACACGTCCTACTTATACTGTCTAAGAAGGCAGCGTTTTTTGGCTTTGGAACACAACCTGTGTTACTAAAGACCCATGCTTATACACCAAAGGCAAGTATAGTGTTAGAGAGCATGGATTCATTTGTCCAGTTTAACAGGGTCAGTGGTTCTGCGCGACTCCCACCGCGGCGGCCGCTGCCATGCGGCGTGTGCACACGGCGACTGCACCTGATTTAATGACAGATCCACACGATTGACTCTCGCAGCTGCTGTTGATTTCACAGAGGAGTGTTGATGCTGTCAGAACACACACACGTACACACAGCAGGTAGAGTGTGTGTTCAGGAAATAATGAAGGATTACACACACACACACACACACACACACATGTACACACAGCAGGTAGAGTGTGTGTTCAGGAAATAATGAAGGATTACACACACACACACGCACACACACACACATGTACACACAGCAGGTAGAGTGTGTGTTCAGGAAATAATGAAGCATTACACACACACAAACACACTGTGCAAGTGTGAAAAACACACACATTCATGCAAATGCAAAAAAGCTTCTCAAAAGACACGTCACGACAAACATGTCAAGTTGCTTCAAGAAAAAGCTTAAACAGAATCAAATCACGGTAAAGCTGAATGTGTGTTTGTTAGCGAGCGGACGACAGACGGCTTTCACCTTTTCATCAGTCTTATTTCAGCACTGAACAAACACACACACCACAGAACCGGCTGTTTATACACCACAACTGATTTAATTCTTATCAGCCGACGTGGAATTATTATGAAGCCCTTTTAATAATCATTAACCTAATAAAATGTTTTCAAGCCACTTTGTTGAATATTACTTGAGGTAAATCAGAGTGTAATTTAATTCATTATGTAGTTTATAATTAATTATAATTGGGTATTAAATTGCATTTACATTTACTCATTAGGCAAACACTCTTATCCAAAATGACTTACAGCTATACGTTTTATCAGTATGTGTGTTCCCTGAGAATCAGGATGAGACCAATAAACATGGTCTCATCGTTTTAATATTACAAATACAGAATGACTTACGCAAGCATAATGCAAACGTTTCTGAAATGTTTGAGTGCTGTTTACGCATAATGATGCTGTATGGTGTTGTGGGTAGGTCCATGGCATTGCTATATGCTAACTGTGATGTTATGGGTGCTTTCAGTCCGTTTCTATGGCGTTGTTATTGTGTTCTGGGTGGTTGCTAGGGTGTTTGCTAGGTGGTGGCACGATGTGTTGCCATGTGATTGCAAAGGTGTTTGGGGTAATTGCTAGTGC
>JAZGTK010005659.1:0-22010 GCA_036877625.1 Ambastaia sidthimunki
ACTAGAGTGCTATTAGAACTGGAGCAAGACTAGAGTGCTATTAGAACTGGAGCAAGACTAGAGTGCTATTAGAACTGGAGCAAGACTAGAATGTAGTAACATTGGGCCTGACTATCTGCACTTTTTTGTTAGGTTTGTGGTCCATGGTTTGATCCCAGGTGATACTTATGTGTTCCGTGTTCAAGCCGTGAACGCTTATGGATTGAGCGAAGAGTCTGAGGAATCTGCTCCACTCTTCATTGATGCTGCACTTAGTATGTACTTGACATCACTGTGTTATTATAACTATTAGTAGTATTGGTTTATAAATGAAGAGTATGGAAAGAGTATAACAAAACAAGGTAACTTAATGGTGACTTTGTATTTGTAAGAGATTGCTTTGTTGTTAATGAGTACTATAGCATGTATGCCTACAGGCCAATAGAAAAGTGTTCTTGGAGGTTATACTGCCATCTACTGGTGTGGATGCAACATCATTCCCATGCAATAGTTGCACACTGGTGCACTTGTATCCATTATTTATTTATTTCCAACCAATAAGGTCTGATAAATGGAAGGTTACTAAGATAAAGTGAGCAGTATTTGGCTGGTCATGTGATCTAAACATGGCAGCCTCCATGAGGGCGGACCACCCATATGTAAAAATATAATAGATTATTAAGAGTAAAATAGGTTTTTGGCCACTAATATGACAGGAATTTGTAATATAACTTTAAACATTTACAGTGCTGCAAATGTCTTTAGGTATGCAATGTAAACACATATGTTATTTTATACAGAGGGGGCTGTGGACTACGGTAAATTCAGCTCTTTTTTTATCTATACTCTATAATCCACTGCAATGTGAGGCTCATTTATAGACACGTTAAATGTTTTGACTGTTTGTGAATTTAAGTGTACTAACATCACCTGACTGCTGTAACATTGAAAATCACATTTTTAAACACAAGTGATTTTGCCACCACAGACAGTGATTAAATTGTACATGTGATCATTGCTTCATCCAAAATGGCTGATGCACAGTGCCAGTCACTATATATGCACAGACCTCATGTACGAACCTCGTAAACCTTTGTTCCTGTATTCCATCCAACCAGCTACTCCCTCTTCCCCATACGGCATCTGCCTGCTGAACTGCAATGGGTCCTCCATGACTCTGGCCTGGAAACGCCCCAAACACACTGGAGGCTCCAGGATCACATCTTACTACCTGGACAAGCGTGAAGCAGGATCAATCAGCTGGAAGGAGGTCAGCCCCAGTCCAGCCATCCACAGGATCTTCACGGTATGTTCTGCCTCTTTTCAACATTATTAAGTTATTTGCACACTTAATAAAAGCATACTGGGTAACTACATTAAAAAACTGCCCCTCAAGTGATTAAGTATTTGTATCCAGGTGGAGAATCTGACTGGTGGAGTTTTCTATGAGTTCAAGGTTCAGGCTGCTAACTTGGCTGGAGTTGGCATGCCGTCTGAGCCCAGCAAAGCTTTTGCTTGCGAGGCCTGGACAATGGCTGAACCTGGTCAGTTTCTGGTTTAATCTACACAAATGTCAGACTAGAACATTTAACAGTGTAACATTTTAACATTTGCATTAAGATAAACATCAACAATTGTTGTCGTCATTCATTAAAATTATAAAGATCAGGCTTGGAAAGTGTAGATGGTTAAAAGTAATCACACGCCATTACTATTATTATTTATCATAAACAACTGTTATAATTGGCCCTTATTCTGTAATGCAAATCTTCAGGTTTTACAGCAAGTCGTGTGATTGGATAATTCCTGTTTTGTTACCAGGGCCACCATATGACATCAGTTTCTGGGAAGTGCGTGATAACTCTCTGCTGGTGCAGTGGAAGGCCCCTGTGTACACTGGAGAGGCCCATGTCACTGGATACTTTGTGGATATGGCCAAGAAAGGCTCATCAGATTTTGTCACAGTGAATGCTGAGCCAGTTGGGCATTGTTACCTGAAGGTCTGAAACAGCAGTTCTTCTGTCTTTTGCCCTTATACAAGCTATAAGACATTTTAATTACACCAGCTGGCACAGCACTGATGTAAGCAAATGCATGTAAAATAATATATACATTTTATCTGTTGTAGGTAACTGGACTGGTGACTGGAGAATCATATGTGTTCAAAGTACGGGCTGTGAATGCTAAAGGTGCTGGAAGATCCTCCGAATTATCAGACCCTGTATGTGCAAAAGCACTACCAGGTAACTGCAGTGACACACAGCAATATTGTAATATCACCCACCATAACCATTAATGACCGTTAATGACCAACATTAAAGATGTAACATGTCATTCTTATTACTTGCCTTTATTAGTATATAAAATGTTAGGTGTTTTGTTAATGCATGGTGAGTATGTGGTTGGATGTTTTAATACTTTGTGTGATTTTGTTTCTTAAGGCACGAAGGAAATTGTCTGTGGTGTGGATGAAGAGACCGGAGACATTTTCCTAAATTTTGAAGCTTGCGAGGTTGCGGAGTCCTCCAAGTTCATTTGGTCAAAGTCCTACAAAGAAGTCACTGAGTCAACCAGAGTCTCGGTCACGTCTTCTGGAAGACAGTATGTTGGCCTGATCTCTGTGGATTCTGTCTTTGTATATGCAATACAACCCATCAAATCATGGTTCTTCAAGGTTCATTTAAGGTTCTTTATTAAAATGGTTTGAATTAACAAGCTGCAATGTGTCTGTTTCCAGCTCAAAGCTGACATTTGTAAACCCTGAGAAGGAAGATCTGGGCACTTATTCTGTGGCAGTGACTGATACTGAGGGAGTTTCATCCAGTTACACAGTCAGTGAAGAAGGTCAGTGATTATAGTGTGAACATCTCAGTTTTTATTATTTATCTTATTAAAACGCAAATATAATCCATGTTTTCAACATTGCAGAACTCAAAAAGGTGCTTCAGTTGAGCTACGACATCAGACACCCCAGTGAGTCATCTGTGGATTGTTCGTTAATGTTTTGGTTGCTCTTTATGGTAATCTGGATGCTTAAATGTAAAACCTCATACACTGCTGTTGTTTGGATTAGTTGTTCCACTGAAGACAGAGCTCAACTATGAGATTCTGGAGAAGGGTCATGTGCGCTTCTGGGTGCAGGCCATGAAATTGTCTTCTTCTGCAAACTACAGGTTCATCGTCAATGATAAAGCCATCTCCAGCACTGAGGTACTCCCCAACGCCTCTCAGAAATATAAGACGTTTCCCCAAAACTTCTAAAACATTTTCTTCTCTATGACAATATAACAAACAAGGCAAATATTATTGTAACAAATTGTTTTGGGAAAAGTCTGTACCATTAAACACACCATACATTCAAATTCTCTCTGGGAATTCACTTAATTTTTTGTTTTAGGGTTATAAAATCAGTCATGATGTTTCCACTGGAATCATCCAGATGACCATTGAGCACTTCACCAAGGCCAATGAAGGCACTTACACCGTTCAGATCCACGATGGCAAGGCCAAGAGCCAAAGTTCACTGGTTCTTGTAGGAGATGGTAAGGGCCCAGCAGTTCAGGTGTTAAAGCGATAGCTCACCCAAAAATTCAATTTTTCTATTATTTGCTCACCCTCACATCAGTCCAATCTTGACTTTGTTTTTGTTTCCGAGGAACACAAATGAAGATATTTTTAGTAATAAGATAAGCATGTTGTTAACCAAACAACACTAGCAACCAAAACCACAAATACAATTCTCAAAATATTGTTATTTGAATAAAATATTAATATAGGTTTGAAATGATATGAGGGTGAGTAAATAATGAAAAGAATTTAATTTTTGGGTGAATTGTCCCTTTAAGTGCTATTGTGGGTTTTTGTTATACAAACCTTTATGACCATATGTTCTGTGTTTTACACATGTAAGCATTTAAGGTCGCTCTGAAGAAAGCTGACTTTGAGAGAAAAGAACACATCAGAAAACAAGGTTTGTGAAGCATGAATAAATACCAGACAAATATAACCCTTACTCATAACATATACAGGCTTGTTGGTACTGTATAAAGATGATCTTTATTTATTTATGATAATTATTATTTGAAATATTTGTCAACTTAATAACAATAATTGATTTCAATTTGAGGTGTTATTCTGTTTTTTCAGGTCCTCACTTCTCAGAGTATCTGTCTTTCCATGTGACCGATGACTGCACTGTTATGCTTGTGGGCAAGGTAAACACAACTCCAAGGACAAACCAAATCTAACAAGCCTGCAGTGTGTGTGTGGTTTCTCATGCTCTGTATCTGTCACACATTATTGAGTCATTCGGCAGGTTCTGCAGAGATGTAAGTTATGCATGCTGTTTAAAAGACAGTTTCAACAGTGATACCAAGTCAACTGTCCACATTCTTGCACTGTAGCTGGCCAATGTGAAGAAAGAAACAACATTTGCCTGGTTTAAAGATGATGAAGAAATTACTCTTGATGTTCCAACCAACCCCATGTCTGGAACTTGTGCTCTTCCTATCCCTATGGTAGGATAACCGATGTTTTAGTGCTTCATAAATAATTATGATAGTAATTTAATTACTTTATTTCTAATGTAACTGTTGTTTTGGTGTGTCGAACAGTTTTCAAGGAAAGACCAGGGAATTTACAAAGCTACACTGGGAGATGATCGTGGAAAAGATACTTCTGTCTATGATATTTCTGGCAAAGGTTCTCTCATCATTAGATATATATTCCTTTAATGATATCTTGTAAAAAATTACAGCTCATCAATAATTATTAATAATGTCTTCTTTTTGACAGTGTTTGAAGATATCATCAATGCCATTGCCAGTATTGCTGGTATGTTGGTTACACATCTAAATTTTTTGACATTTGCAAACAACATTGCAAAAGACATTTTAACTCCCAGAATTCTTTGATCTTAGAATCTCTGTGTATCAAATTTGTATTATAAGAGTTAAGAGACATTCTACTTAAAATACACTTACAAATCAAAGTGGAGAAGTTAAATATAGGCTTTGCTGACATATCTCTTAAAATCATCTTAGTGTGAAGCCTATTTTAATGTAACATTAATGTTATAACGTATGTTTTGTTGCAGGTTCCTCTGCCTCTGATCTGGTTCTTCAGTGCACACCAGAGGGAATCAGACTTCAGTGTTCCATGAAGTACTACACGGAGGAGATGAAGACCATCTGGTTTCATAAGTACATCTATATGTTCAATTTCTGACTCGCAAATTTTAAAAATCATCCTAGTTAATGATAATGGAAGCTTAAAGAAAAGTGCACATCTTTGTTTATAGTCAGTGTGAGTGATGTTATCTGTTGTGTTGGTTTCAGAGAGAGCAAGATCTCTTCTTCAGAGAAGATGAGAATTGGAGGTACGTCTGAAATGGCCTGGATGCAGATCTGTGAGCCCACAGATAGGGAAAAGGGTCTTTACACCATTGAGATCCAGGACGGGAAAAAGTCACACTCCCGCACTTTTGACCTTTCTGGACAAGGCAAGTGAAGACTAAACTACTAAATGTAGCTTAATAGTATTTTATTGAACACTGTTGTTTTTGTTAATGTGTTCTGCTCCTGTAACATTTATTTTGATTCTGTTATTCTAACAGCATACACTGAGGCATATGCAGAGTTCCAAAGACTCAAGTAAGATATTCTTCTTTTCTTCTCATTACTCACTATGAAAACAATCACACATTTCTTTATTAAAAGCAGCTCAAAATACTTCCGTAACACTTTCTCTTCTTTTATCAGGGCTGCTGCCTTTGCCGAGAAGAGTGAGTATTACAGAGAACTGTTCATATGGAACATTAATAAGGATCTAATCCAGTATTCATGCATACTTTACCTGAGGCAGCGCAATATAGCCCAAAGCTTAGTACACTGAAAATAATCTCATTAAAGCAGCTTAAATACAAGTTCAGAAGCCAGAATTATGACCTAAATTTTCACACAGATGAAAGAACCCAGTATTAAGGATTAGTTTTTGTGGTAAGTCATGGAAATTGTGCCCAAATGTGTTACATGAACTGCTTGCTCCTGTAGATCGTGGCAGAGTGGTTGGTGGCCTGCCAGATGTTGTCACTATTATGGAGAAGAAGGTACAATTTATTTGGCTTTTTCCAGGTTCACACTACATTTGCTGGTTATTTCTTATTTCTTACTATATGCTGTCTACATTCTGAACATTATGACCATTTGCCTCTGCAGACCCTAAGTCTGACTTGTACAGTGTGGGGTGACCCCAGTCCAGAGGTCACCTGGTTTAAGAATGAACAGGAAGTTGTGGCCGATGACCGCTACAAGATCACCTTCGAGAGCGGCAAGTTCGCCAGCATCACCATCAACAGCGTGACTGTGGAAGATTCTGGAAAATACAGCATCAATGTACGGAACAAATATGGAGGGGAATTTGTGGAGATCACAGTCAGTGTCTACAAACAAGGTGATGAGATGCCTGAACCTAAACTGGGACAGATGGCCAAACCTGTTGTTACCCCCAAGCCAGCTACACCTGCTCCTCAGTCTGCGAAGACCCCGACTCCTACGCCCTCCGTCAAGTCCCCAACTCCTACGTCCTCCGTCAAGTCCCCAACCCCTACTCCACCACCCTCAGTGAAGTCTCCAACTCCAACTTCCAAATCTCCCACCCCACCAAGGTCCATGAGATCCCCCACCCCACCCAGATCCATAAGATCTCCCACCCCTACTAAGAAGTAATCTAAGGCTTATAGCAACTAAAGTTATGTGAGGTATTGATAGAGTTGATGTATAGTGTTTAAAAACAGAATAACTTTTAGTTTGCTGCTTTTTGCTGCAGTGGTTTATAAGTCAGTATGTATCACAGGTATGAGAGATTAAAAGTATGTGTAATATTTGAGGAAAGAGTTCTTTAAGAGAAGATTAAACTCAAGACTTTGCCTCCAATGTAACAGTTTATCTCTGAAATAGAGAAAATAAATTGGAAGTTTGTGCTTTACGTGTTGCTTTCTCAGCAAAGAGATGATGTTGAAATGACGTGCTGTTGGGACAGTCAGATTAATCACGAAAGCCATAACCTGTCTTTGTTCTGTACCCTCCAAATGCTGTTTATCACCAATAAAAATCATCAGTCTTCTCTCTGGAGTGAATCTTTTATAGCCTTTCCTGTAGTGACAAAATTGTGAACAGTTATTCTATATATCTATAATAATAGGTAATTGTAGATTTCACCCCTAAATACATAAATATAATAGATAATAAAGGATGAAAAAACAAGCTCTTTCAAATGAGTTAAAAATGGTATACTTTTGTATATGCCACTTATGTTAAACATATACATTATTTTTATGATTTTTTATGTATGTAGATGATAGTTTTTACTTAATTGTTATAACAACAATAAATTAAATAAAATAATATTATTAAAGTAGTATCAGTTAGTTTCCAGAAGTGGGTCGTATGGGCATCAGTGTGTGCAGGGTGCGGTTTAGAGTCCAGCTGTAACCGGTTACCGGAGACTCTCGTTACACACGGCAGCACTGTATGGTCAAACGCCACAACGTTTAGCGCACAGCTTTCTCCGGACCGGCTTTATGATTAAGCTACAATCTTCAATGATTAAGCATATCCCAGTAAGTAAAACATCTGTACATATAAATCTCTGTGTTTTAAAGCAGATCATTTTGCTAGTTTGTGTTATTTTTGCCTCAATCTCGAGCTATAGTGAGCAACTTAGCATGACAGCAAAACTGATGTTTCTGGCTAACACGGTTATTATAGCAATTACACGTTAAATGTATTTTCTTCTTTGTAAACCTCTAAAACATATAAAATTGTATATATTTTGTATTTTAGAGTCGTTTTGTCGTTGAAATAATCGGTTAGCGGTGGTTTGCTAGCTGGGTTAGCCTCAAAGCTACATCTGTGAGAAACGAGTACGATGTTTATTTCACTTTAAAATCTTTAAATTAAACCATTAATCCAGTGTTTAAAACACAGTGTTGTGACTTTTAAAATGAAGGTCATGAGCGTTTTGTGCTTATTGTTATTATTAACAAACCAGAAGTCTTTGTCCATCCTAATCTATTAGCATGTTGACGTTAGTATTGCTTTAAGGACATTTAAATGTTTGTTTTGATGTTTAAATAACACCATATAGTTGTATTCAAAACACACTTAAGCAGCCACGTGTCGCAGAAAATCAAACAGATTTGGTAAATCTTCGGGCCTTTTGACTTTGTTTTCCATAAATTCATACTTGAAAATATTGCAGCCAACCATCTGTGCCTTTTATTTGAGTTACATGTTTATTTAAGTTACTACTGGAGCGGCATTATTGCGTCTTTTTAAAGGGATTTGCCAAAGAGGCTTAACTCCCGCTGATCCTGTAGACCTGCCTGAAACACGTGTGTATCCTCACGGGACTGACATCATTTTCCATCATAGGTCATCTAAACCGGTTAACCCACCTGTGCTGAAACACAGACAGATGACAATGACGTATACGTCTTATTAACCCACCTGTCTTGAGTCGTGCTGTTTATAGTGAGAAAAGATAAGATTGACTTTCATAATGTCACAGTGACATTGATTGTATTGATATACACGTTGAGTGTGTATATTTGAGATAATGGTGCTTGGTTGCCAGGTGAGATATTGATATTTATACTGCGCTGTAAATTAAAGATAGACTATGTAGGCCAGACTGGTTTATAGACCAATTTAAAATTATTGACATTAGCTGGCTTGACTGATTACTGTTTCTTTTTGTATGTTCCAAATTCTGCTTACAGCCAAAGTGTCAATGGAAAAACCTCATTTTCTGTATTGGTGTTAATTTGGCCATCCGCCATTAAAAAAACATATTACCGGAAATTACTTTTTGGGGAATAGTGCCTCTTGCCAAGAAGATTAAGATTTGGCCTTTGGTGAATCATTAATATAGAATCAAATGAAATTGGGAGGCATTACCTGTTGTGGGTGGTAGTTTTTGAATGTCATAATGTAATAAATTAAGCATCAGGACTAAAAACATCAGCTCTTCAGTTACTGCTACATGTGCCCTGATTTTTCGTGTCCTGTGTTCCTACAGCAGTTTTGTGGTGTTCTGGGTCACACATTTATGGAGTTTCTGAAGGGCAGTGGAGACTACTGCCAGGCTCAGCACGGCGTTTATGCAGAGAAGTGAACACAGAACGTCGCTACCTCATCAGAAGAGAGACTTGTGTTACGGTTTTAGCGTTGGCAGGATCGGGCTTGGAAAGCGGGCGTCCACTGCGGTCGACGGGTCTGGATGGGGTAAAAAAATCTCTTGAAGTGCACTGCCCTCGTCGGCCTTCCGTTTTCACTGGCACCAGAGGACCAGCCTTGTTTTGTAGGATTTTTGTGTTTGTTTTTATCTTTGTTCTTGGTTTACTCTTAGTCTCATCTTTGGGTCATACCGGTTTTCTCCTGATTATATCTGCCACATCTTTTTGTTACCGGAGAGAGTTTCTCCCATTCATTTGTAAAGAGAAAGTTTTCAAATAGTTAAAAATGGCTCGTATGAATAGACCTGCCCCAGTGGAGATCACTTACAAAAACATGAGATTCCTCATTACCCACAACCCCACCAATGCCACTCTCCACAAATTCATTGAGGTGAGTGTTCGTTTAATCAGACTGAGCACAAGTGATGTTTTGAATAGACAATTATGGTTGTGCTAAAGCAGCAGAATGCTAATAATGGAGCTAATAATGGTGTCTGTTATAACGTTTCATTACCATTCACTTACATTTTAACTGTCACTCATCAGGAACTAAAGAAGTATGGAGTGACCACGGTTGTCAGAGTATGCGAGGCCACATATGATGCAAACCTGGTGGTTAAAGAGGGCATTCAAGTTCTGGTAAGCCCACATAAACAATTTGCTGAAATGGATAGTTTTTTTTTTTTTAATTGTTTTTTTTAACTAATTTTGCCATGCTTTTCTTTTGTTCTACAGGATTGGCCTTTTGATGATGGAGCTCCTCCTTCTAACCAGATCGTTGATGATTGGCTAAATCTTCTTAGGATTAAGTTTAGGGAGGAGCCAGGCTGCTGCATTGCTGTGCACTGTGTAGCAGGCCTCGGAAGGTATTTTAGCAAAATTCTGTAAGATGTTTGTAACTGCGTTTTGCATTTTATAAAATATTGCATTACTTTTTTTTTTATATTTCCAGCTTGCTTTAATGTCGTCTTTCTTTTTTTTAGATGTTGGTAAGTCATAGTTTTTTCCTTGTTTTTTTTTTCTTTTCCCATAGAGCCCCAGTTCTTGTTGCTCTAGCCCTGATTGAGTGTGGAATGAAATATGAGGATGCAGTTCAGTTCATCCGACAGTGAGTGAATTTAAAACATTGCTCTTGCATGTATCTAGTTCCGCTGGGTGCAACAATAGCCAGCAGGTTGCATTAAGCAGTGAAACCAGAGCAGACTTTTATCATAAAGGCATATTTTATTTGGCTGTACATGTCTGTATTCTCTAAGAATGTTTTATCTTTTCCTAGAAAGCGCCGTGGAGCGTTTAACAGCAAGCAGCTCTTTTATCTGGAGAAATATCGTCCTAAAATGCGACTCCGATTCAAGGATTCCAACGGCCATCGCAACAACTGCTGCATCCAGTAGATGCTCGCAAATTTTTAAAATGCACAAAATCGGAATATGTATCTAACTTCAGTAGTTTGTTCTACTAATGAATTGGTAACTGTGAAAATACCGCTACAGAAATTAAGCTTATTTCATTACAAGTCCTTTCTGTTTTCTTTATGTCGTTCCTGTGGAGTATCTCATGTTTTGCAAGGTTAAAGTGATTGTTTGCTTGTTTTTTAAGGGTCATTGAACATGAGCTTAATGTTTTGCATTGGAGTTTCCGATGGTTGGTGAACAAGTTTAGTCCCACCTCTGCCAAACACAATATACTTTAAAGTCTGAAAGGTTTAAAAGAAACTAAGTTTAATGCAGTTTAGTTATTAATGATTTTAGTATTATCTGTAATAAATGCCTGCCTCCAAAAAGATCTAAAATAAATGCCTTAGTACAGTTGAAAGACGCCGCCTAGTGGATGAGTTGTCAATGGCATTTGAAGAGATTTCTTGATGTCTTTTGCAGGAAAATAAGTCGGGAAGAGAGAATAGATTGTTCATCCAAACTTTGTTTACCTATTTACTGCCATGTCAATAGCGTGACGTTTGTGTTTTGGCTTAAAACTGGACCTCAATGTCTGTGGTATTTTTATGCTTTTTTTATTTTAATGTGCATAACTTAATATTTCAATACTTCATTTATGTACGGTATTTGAATATGTGTACTGTTAAATCACCTATTTATATTCATGAATATGTGTTTTAGTATAGTGAGAGCAACAAGTTTGCCAATTTGAGAGTACAACAAAGAATAAAGATACATTGAAGGAACACAAATGTCACTGAAGTTTGATTTTAACTTTAAAATTGAAATCGTGCAGCATTTATCAAAATTCATTTATTTTTCCTCTTTTACACAACTGCAGGTGTTACATCCAACCCTGTTATAATAAATACTAAACATAGAAAACTCCTACATGTGTTTTTAAACATGTTTAGCCATTCCCAAATTTGAGACTAAAACAACCACGCCTGACAAACAAAAAGATGCCTGAAAATAATTTTAACTGATTTCATTATTGACAAATTTACAAAGTTCTCTTAGGGAAGCTTTACCCTTATTACAGTTTGAAATGTGTAAAGCGAGCAGGTCGTGACAGTACGTATGTTCAGCGTTTCAACACTGTATGCTAGAGTCAATCATACACACAGTCCACTACCTAAACAACACAAGGTCTATTTAAAGCACACCAGACCTGAGCATGTATGATTGCGTTGTTGTGGGTGGGACAATTTAGGTTTATTTTTAGAGATATTAGAACTATACAAAATTTTGTCAATCATTTCTCTGTTGAACTGGACTGAATCGCTGGGAACTGTGAATTGATCCTGCTTTAGTGTTAGATAAGTATTATCACGCTTGCATGAACCAGCAACACAGACAGAATCACTCCATTAGTCTCTCATGTTTCCCTGTCCAGAGATGTTGGGCTCTAACTTTCTGTAATGTTGCCCATTCATAGACTGTCTGGTCCCTTCATGTTGGATTCCTTGACAGACAGAGGGCCCGCAACTGCTTGAAGGACGCACTGTGATGACTCACAGTATCCGTTGAGGCCAGGAGGACCAGGTGGCCCAGGCACACCTGGCATTCCTGGAACACCTGCTGGTCCTCTTAGGCCATCGCGTCCATCCCTGCCATATGCTGGCTTGCCCGGCTCACCTGAGAACAGGCAGAAAAACAGATCAGTTGGACACATGACTTTTTATAATTCAATGAATCTGGTACTACCACAGTGCTCGCATCATTAAATATGCCATTACATATGCATTAAAATGCCCATTGTTTTCACACAAACTAATTGTTAACAGTGTAAACATGAAATATGATAACCCAGGATAATAATAACCAAGGGTTAAAATGGCCCTGGTTGACAAAAATATGAAAAGCTCTTCCTTAAATAAGTAGAGACGCATAATATAATGGCCATGAGTAAATTATGGCCATGTAGCAATAATTGATCCAAATATGAAGTCTTGCTCTTACCTGGGAGTCCTGGCGGTCCAGATAAACCTTTAGGCCCCTGCACTGTAGGCCCCCTATCTCCCCTGTCACCCTGGTCACCTATATCATTCAGAATACAAAAGTCAGAAAAACAAGTCCACTAAAAATAACAGTATATGGGAGCATTGTTATTATTTAAAAAGCCTTGCTTTTACTGAGAACTCAGTTAACAGGTTGCATGAATGGGGCTACTGTCTGTTCATACCTTTGGGCCCTTTTTGTCCAAGAGAGCCTGGTGGCCCTTTGAGACCTGGCAGTCCCCTGCTTCCAGGATGCCCAGGGAAGCCGTTGTCTCCAGCAGGCCCTGGAGGTCCAGGAGGACCAGGAGGACCTGGCAACCCAGAGACACCCGACTCAGGCCTCGTCAGACTGGCTGCCATTTGGGCAAACTGACCTTGCAAAACCCTCATGCAGACCTGTTTAATGTGCTCATCTGTAGGTGGTCGGCCCTGTAATAAAGTTATGTGGACACTGTTAAATCTTCGACTATTTTAATAATATTCCTGTAAGTTTTTTTGTTCATTATTCATACCATCTCAGTAAAATGCTTGATGTACTGGCAACCATTTTAGGGCAATGAAATCCAGTTGATATAATGAACTGTCTGTCTGATAAAACTACAAGTTACATGTGTCAACATGATTAAGATGATT
Organism: Ambastaia sidthimunki; assembly: GCA_036877625.1. Lineage (NCBI taxonomy): Eukaryota > Metazoa > Chordata > Actinopteri > Cypriniformes > Botiidae > Ambastaia > Ambastaia sidthimunki. The sequence goes on from JAZGTK010005659.1 coordinate 13,284, forward strand.
AAAACAGGCTTACTGGTCGTCCCTGTGCCCCAGGCAATCCAGGTACTCCTCTGTCTCCTTGCATGCCTCTTGGTCCAGGCTCTCCAAAACGGCCCTCGGGTCCAGGCTGGCCCCACCCACCCTCTGGTCCTTTGTTTCCTGTTTCTCCTGGTTTTCCTGTCTGAACACAATAAAAGGGGCACAGGTTTACTTTTAAGAAGGCTGTCATAGAATGTGCAGTTTTTAATGTTATGCATTGAAAGTCAAGGAAAATAAAGCTCAGTTTAGTGGTTTAAGAGATAACATCTCACAAAATAACATCACTTCTCAATCCAAACTCACCGATCCTTTCTCTCCTGGCTCTCCCTCATCACCCTGAGAAAATAAGTGGACATGAGTCATGCCTAAAATACATAAACAATACAATCTAACACTGAATTTAAAATTGAAGAGAAATATGGTTGCTGCTGTTAACAAAAACGATCCCTGGGAATATAATCTTTTATTGCTTTTTTACTTACTGTATCTCCCTTTTCTCCTGGTGCGCCCTCTTCACCAGCTGGGCCCTAAACCAAAATAAAATAAATACTCTGTACAATTTGTGGAAGTAAATTTAAATCTAATTTATCATTAGCTATTATACAACACAACTTCCTTTATATTTAGAAACCGTTTGTGTTTGTGACTTACTTGCTCGCCATTTGAACCGGTGAGGCCAACAGCACCCTGAAGTTTTAAAAACAAATATTTCTTTAAATTACTTTTTTGTGCTTGGGCTTTAACTATTTATTCTAAGACATATAATGACATGTTGTGTAAAACATTTGTCATTTTTGACCGTAAGAACGTTATTATCAAAACTATTGATAATAATTTTATATAATCTTTCGGTCATTTGTTCATAGTTCAAGGTTCATTTGTCACACTATTAATGTAAAACACATTGCATTGTGGGATACAGTACCCAATACAGTACACTTTTTTGTATACTGCACAAATGTTGTAGTTTATTCAAGTATTCTATCCATATAGTCCACAGTATGTACTGCAGAGAGACGTTTTTCTTAGTTTGCTATTCTGAACATATTTGTACGTATTTTTGTTTACCATACCCTGTCTCCTTTTTGCCCAGTTAGGCCAGCAGGCCCTGGAAGACCAGGAAGACCTGGATCTCCTTTAGCTCCCTGTGGAATCCATAAACACACACATAAATAAACAGAAATTCTTAAACACTACATGGCCTGTGTGTGTAGCTGCCTTTCAAACCACATCTGCTCTAAAAAAAACAGTTAGCCATGTGAGGAGGGTATTAGAGGGGCATGTCTGAAGGTGTGTGGATGGATATGGACTATGATCAAGTCTGATGGCCTCCACTGGCTGCTTTAAGGAATTCCTTCATAACAGAGAACTCATTCAGCCTCCCTCCCTTCCTGCTCTGAATATCTTCTTACCAAAGAAAATACCCTCGTGCACCAGGCCTCCCTAACAACAGACTATTCATGCCTCCACCAGGCAATTACTGCCAGCCAGAGCTTTCTGAAGAGATTATGTTACAGACTGAAGCAGCATTAAACATGGAGTGAGTATAGTAAGAACATAAACCTGAAAATTAGAACCAAAAGCATCAGGTTTCTGATGGTGCTGGATTTGTTGTGGAACATCTAGACAGTGTTGTTGTACGAAGTTACAATCTCAGAGATTTTAATTGAGTCATGGCTGGGGTCCAAATATAGTATTAAAATGTAAAAGTGCTTTTATATAACATACATTCATGTACAAACTCAAATATTTACAATAGAGGTTCGTCCCAAGGTAGGCACTATAAGTCTCATGTAGTGTTCACACCTAAATGAGTGAATTCAAATTGAAAGTGACTCAACTGAAAGTGATTTTGAAGTGCCAGTGTGGAGTTCAAGTAGCCAGCGAGGTTGTTTTGAGAGCATTTTAAATGTAATGAATGTTTTATAAATATTACAGCATGAGCTGATATGAAATATTCTGCTGTGAAACTTGTTCAACAAAACATCATATGAAGAACACACAATAGCAAAAGGACACTTCGAGTGTGCCATCTGGGACAGGGTCTTGAGAGTGGTTGGTGGACAATATCCTCATAATTTCTGCTGGAATTCATGTTTTCATCTTTCACCTGTAATTTTATCATTTTTGCATGATTTGTCTTTGTAGTTTCAGGCTATTTTTTTTGCTTCTTCCTCTGGAGGTTTTAACTGATAACGTTCTTGGCGAGTGTTTGTAGGTATTTGTATAGAATCTATAGCATCAATGCTAGTACAATATTAATGATGATATAACTGACGTTTTGAGGGATTGCCTGTATGCAGAACTCACCCTTGCACCTGGCAGGCCCGCAGGCCCATCAGGACCTTTTTTTCCTCTCTCACCCTGGAGAGAAAGAGAGAGAGAAGATTATGGAAGAGACACTTGTGTGTATGACTCTATGTGATGTGTAAGGGAATATACTCACTGGCCCACCTCTTGGTCCGACTGGTCCCACCTCTCCCTGCTCACCACGTTCACCCTGAAATCAAAACATCAGAAAAATCAATAATCCATCAATCAGTATATCAACTCACCATTAACAAATCCATCTATTCCATTTTAAGAGCAACCTGTTGACAACCCATTATATCCGCTTATCTATTTGGGCCTGTAGGTGGTACTCACTTCTTTTCCACTATTTCCAATCAGACCTGCCACACCTGGATCACCAGTTTTTCCCTAAAGAAAAAATGAAACAAGTTATTTTTCCTGTTAACATACATTAAGTATCATCAATATTGAGCTAACATATCAGATTGTGACCAATATATAAAGGAATCCAGCTAGAACCCAAATCAATATAAGTTGTAGCATTGAAGTTTTGATATATTTTAAAAACGTTTGCTTGAGGTACCTACATTTTCACCCATATGACCTTTCGCTCCCGGAATACCTGGCAAACCCTGGAGGAGATTAAAATATCAAGCGTTTGATGACTGCTAAAAGAAATTAATTATCTCACAAGCAGATATCATTGTATGCTAATTGAATTTACAATAGAGGTCAAAGGTCATACGCACTGGGAATCCCTGAAGTCCAGCCTCACCAGGTGAGCCAACTTTCCCGGGAAGACCCTACAACAGGAATAGACACATTCAGGAAACAATAATTTCACTAAGCAAGAAAACTATTTATTTTGCTTAGAATGCATTTGAATAAGGGTAGCGTCCTCACCTTTACACCAGGCAGTCCAGGAATACCATCGTGACCATCCACTCCAGGCAAACCCTAAACCACAAAAGTGCTAATTTAATGCTTTAGCTCTTTAAAGAATTTACAGTGTGTTATACTGTATGATCAATTAAACTGTAGCAAGAGTAACTTACAGTCTGTCCTTTTGGTCCTGGTAAACCACTGAGTCCTTGTAATCCCCGTGGCCCCTAAACAGAACAGCAGTCAAACATTTAAAGTATTACTGTAGCGAATCCAGAAAAGGATTAGAAATTCTTTGCACGTTAAAATATGGTGCAAGCTATGCCCTCAGCTAAGCTGACTGTGATATTCTTATGCTATTAATGTAAATATATAATGTTGCATATTTGACTTATGTATAAATATTGTTCATAGTGACTAAATATGTATTGTTCTGGTTATTTGGACATATGTTGTTGTATGATTACTCACCTGATCTCCTTTTGGTCCAGTCTCACCTACTTTTCCACTTTGACCACGATCGCCCTTCAAAAAATAAAATTACTTTAGTTTTCACATCATCAAATGTGTTTGTAGAATAACAGCAACATTCTCAGTCAGCAAGCTCAATATGTGTCATTACAGTTAGAACTACATCTAGTCTTTAGAAACTACACGCTAAGCAAAAATGCTAAATGTACATAAGTGTTCTGAATAAGTAATAATTCATCATTATTGTGCACTTGAAATGATAAACCTGTTAAAACAGGGTGACACAGGGTCACCCGATGATGTACTCAGCTCTGATTTTGATACTTACAGGAGCTCCCTGTATACCCTGAGGCCCCAAGCCTCCAACATTCCCACGAGAACCCTAACAGAAAAAAATCACATTTAGTAACCTCATCACATAACACTGTGATATAACAAGACCTTATGACCCCTACCCTATCTCCTTTAGAGCCCATCAACCCTGTGATACCTCTGAGACCCTGTGTACCCTACAATTACAAAACAAGCACACAGACAAATAAGGTAAAGCACAGTTAGTCACTGTATTAAGTATATAAATGTAGTGTGTTATATAGAGAAGAATACTAGTTGAGTAATGTCTGGTTTTTACAGGTGGTCCTTGTGCGCCTGGCTCTCCGTGTGCTCCTTGATCTCCTTCTTCTCCCTGTATGGAGATAAAATAATAAACGTATTCTAATGAGCTGCTGTATCTAATTAGCCAAACAATTATTTGTTTTCGAGGAACCATTTGGTTAAACTCAAAGTCACTTGCTCACATTTTACATACACATACATTCACACATGTACATATACGTACATACACATACATATATAAACATATGTGACTCATATCAATAAGAAGAACAACAGAATCACACCAAATTTGATGCATGTAATTGTCACCTTATGTCCTTGCCTTCCTGGTTCACCTGATTCCCCTTTGACACCTTTGTGGCCCTAAAGATGAACAAAACACCAGAATAAATTAGATGGTAAACCTGTTTACATTTATGTATTTGCTCCGCCTCCAATTAACAGGATTAAAAAAAAGCATGTATTGATTCAAATCAATTTAAATATTATTTGAAACACACCTTCATGCCTGGAAGACCTGAGTAACCATTCAAACCAGCTGTACAAGCATTTGGACACTAAAAACATAAGGACATATTCATTAGTAAAAAAACGTAATGCATTACGTACAAATATTAGGAATAAAGTAACAACCCAAACTAATCTAACACAACATAACACATGTTAATAGGACATTGTTGATCTTGTGTTTCCTGCAATATTAAGACCAAATGTTTGTAGATATTACAACAGATGTATTTCGAAAGCAACCAGATATACAGCTGATTCTTACCAGCTCTTTACCATCCCAGACTCCAGGAGGACCCTAGAAAGATAAGAAGAAACATTCTAAGGCCACATTATGAATCTAGATATCAGACAACAGAAGACACAGATATGATATATATATCATATCATCATAACCCACCCTGGGCCCAGCCAGTCCCTGTGCGCCAACAGGACCTCTCGGCCCCCGACTTCCCTTTAAAGCACAACCAGACACACGTTTCAAAATGATATCAGTGGTGCAAAACACATCTTATCTTTAAATCTAATTTTATGAGGCACAAAATAAAATATCTACATACAGGTGGGCCAACTTTTCCAAGTTCTCCAGGTAATCCATCCTCCCCATCAGCCCCCTACAATAGTACATAAAGAATGTCATTTCAATATATTCAACCCATTTAAAATAAACCGGCCTTTAAACCAATGACAAACAATAAAAGTAACGGGACACTCACAGCTTCACCGTCCTCTCCAACACCCTGTAAATATAGTAATATATGAAGAATGCAGACCAAACAGCCATATAGTCATGTGGTCTCCACAACATTTGTCACATAATAACATGGAGGTGAGTGGAACTCCAGTACAGCTTTTAGTACATAAGTTAATGACATGAAGGCCAATGACCTGAACTTGAACTAGTAAACTGCTGCTAAAATGGCTCATTATGTGTACAACATTTCTATACTGTGAGGTCACTATTCTGGTATTGATATCTATGCATAAGACCAACATAAAACTCTAAGATCTAAAGAATTTAAACCACAGAGGTTGTCAGACAGATGTTAGAAAAACCTTAATATCGCATCTAAATACCAGAAAGGTGAAGATCTGAATCTTTTACTTACAGGGGCTCCCCTTGGTCCAGGTTCACCAGGTTCACCCTAATAATAAATAAACAGCATAAAATAATATCTTTTAAATAAGCTTAAATGATTTTGAGTTTACTGCTTAACTTACTAAAGTGAAGCATTGCTCATAAAATAGAGGCATTCACAGAAACAGGGTTCAGCCTTTTAATATATAAATATATGTACTTTAACTTTATAACTTAATTAAGTGGAAACTTACTTTTTGTCCAAGTGGGCCAACAGGACCAGGATCACCACGAGGCCCAGTCAAACCCTTACAAAGATAAAGCCATCCATTAGCATGGACTTCATTTATAAATATATATATAAAACGCTACTTTATTCAATGGTCTGATCAACATTGTGTTGATAACAGTTCATATATTTTAGTTAAATGTAAAAGTTATGCATATATTGCATAAAAATATTTTATGTAATTATAAATATGCACACAGACACTCTGACAAAAAAATCTTAAATAGCTTTTTGAACATAGAAGAAATTATATTTATGAAACTCCTCTAACAATTTAGAGTAATAGACTCCGCCCACATTTCCTCTACAGACTCACAGACACAATCCTTCATTAAAGGGAACATGTTACACTTTTTCACTATATATATATGTGTGTGTGTGTGTGCATGTATGTAGCCTGACATGAGGTTAGCTTCCCCCTTTAAGTCTTGGTTCCTCTTATTCATAGAATCTTATCCAAGAATCTTCAGTGGGGAGGTTTGTAAGCTTCTATTCTGTGTAAAATTCTCTTAATTAGCACCAGCTTAACCAGGCAGCACACAAAAGCTGCTGCGTTTAACTGTGCAGTCCCATCAGCAGCAGTACACAGTTGAGCTCCTGTGGCTCCATACACAAAAAGACCTCTGTCTCCATCAGGAAGCCTGCGTGAGTCTCTCTCTTTCCTCTCTCCTCTTACAGAACCTTTTTTCATCCAGGAGTTTATTTTTACCTTCCTCTCTCTGATACAAAGTACACTTACAGTCTCCGATGCTCCAAGAGTTACTTAGAAGAGAAAAGCTGAGATTTTATCTCAGTTGTCAGACCTTTACAATAATAAAGATCAGGACTCACATCTGCTCCAGGTTTTCCTGGAAGGCCATTTAATCCGTCCCTGCCATTGTCCCCATCAGGGCCCTGTGGAAGTCATGAATCTGATTAATTGTAAAGTATCATTACAGTTATGTGCTGGCCTGCAGAAGAATGTATTATCTTAATAAAGACAAAAACTTACTGGGGGACCCACTGGGCCGGGACCAGGTCCCCTCTCACCCTGAAATCAGACATAATATTAACTGAATACCTAATATATGACATTATTTAGTTATACATTTATAAGGGTAACTTGCATGCAGAAAGTAAACAGGCTTATAAAAAATAATGAGACTCACGTCGATACCATCAACACCAGAAAAACCAGGAACCCCTGGTGGTCCAGGAGGCCCTCTCGGACCAACTGGCCCCCTCTAAAAACACACACACACACACACACACACACACACAGAACTTAAATCTTCTGAAATCCACTTGGTTTAGTCCACATAGTTCTTATAACAAATACGCCATTGTAAGCATGATACAGTCTAATGCTCTAGATGGATGGCGTTACAATAGGTCTGGAGAACTGATAACTGGACACACCTGTACCAATTTACTGCCAATAACTGCTTATAACATGATATTGTAAAAAAGGAGCTTGTCATCATTAAAAAGAACAAAAATATAAGAAATATTTTTCAGAAATATCTAGTGGATTTCTGAAGTTAATTGCTTTATTGTATTCTTTAATAATTAATGACATTAGTGCTATAAATCACGTGTTTATTTTACATCTTCAGTACAGTAACCATACTGTAACCTAATGTACAGTCAATTAATGCATCTCTACTGCCAAAGAAATAATCGCATCTTACCTGTGCAGAGCTGATCAGAACTAACTGCAGTAAAATCAGCAGGGACTCTTGGATGGCCATGGTCACCCCGATGACTTGGATGGGGCAAAATAGTCCTTTTTAGCAGATTTGTTGGGGTTCACGGGTTTTCTGACAAAATCCCCCAACTAAACCTCCGCAGCATGTACCAGTCACTCGAGGTAGTATTAAAATTTATGCTTATTCATGAGCCGCACTGGGAACTGAAAGGTGATTTGATGGGAGTATAAGGTTGGCGTAAAGTGGGCGTGGCTCCGTTTCCTGTGGGTACCGCTTGTAAACAATCCACATGTCTTATCACGTTTATTATAATTATAAACTCAACTTAATTATATTATTTTGTGAAACCAGACAGACTAGCTTTATGTTTTATGCTTTAGTTTTTTCTTTCTCTTGGTTGTTATTTTTAATGTAAACGAACTGTTTCGGTCCAAATATAATCATCACTACAACATTGTTTTCATTAAAGCACTTTTAAAAAGAAATGTAAATGACAGATTCTGAAATCTCTCTTTAAAGTAGATCGCTTATACTACCATGGTCCATTTTTGCAAAGGAAAACAAATAAGCATTGATAATGTTGCAGTGAATAAATGGTCAATTGCTTTCATTTTTAAAACATATTCGATTTTAAAAAAAAAATTAAGTGAAAAACAACAACTTTACAACACGTTTATCCATTTTAATTGTGTCTGTACTTTGTTTGGTTAGTAAGACTATCGGACACTAGAGGGCGTCATAACCCGTCATGAGCGTGTTGTCTTACTCGCCCTTCTTTCGTATTTTTAAACACAAAACCGCCGCCGTTGTCATAACACAGAAGACAATCGTTAAATCATTATTAAAGGTAATTAAAACAGACCAGTAATTGTACTGTAAGGTTTTTC
>JAZGTK010005660.1:0-22010 GCA_036877625.1 Ambastaia sidthimunki
GAATGTTGTTTGTTCTGCAGGTGACACAGGAGAAATTAAGTCAGAGGTCCGGGAGCAGATCAATGCTAAGGTGTCTGAGTGGAGAGAGGAAGGCAAAGCAGAGATCATTCCTGGGGTAAGCAGGGCAGACAACCAAGGCTTTACAGAGCCTTGTGGAGAAAAACTAGGACTTTTTACTCTAGGGCTTTTCCTGTTAAACTCTTCAACTATTGACAAGATTTATGAAGAAAGACATCATTTATGGCTACACTGGAAACGTGTTTGTGTCTGTTTGCAGTTTGTTTTTGAGCTTCTTTTCTGTTCTTGCAGGTTCTCTTTATAGATGAGGTCCACATGTTGGACATAGAATGCTTTTCATTCCTCAATCGAGCTCTAGAGAGTGATCTTTCACCTGTACTCATCATGGCCACCAACAGAGGCATCACCCGGTACACACAAACACAACCTCAACAAGTGATATTGATAGATATGTTGGATAAATCCTTTTCATCATTCTCGTTTTGCATTTTTACAGAATTAGAGGCACCAACTACCAGAGTCCTCATGGCATTCCCATAGACATGCTTGACCGTCTGCTGATCATAGCTACATCTCCCTACACTGAGAAGGAGACCAGGCAGATCCTAAAGATTCGGTGAGAATACTTTTGAAATGAATCATGTGACAGATTTCAGGGTCCTTGACATTTTTAAACTCAATAAATACATAAAGAATCATTTTTGTTCCCATCATTTATTTGTCCATGTTTACACGTGCAGTTTATGGATCACATACACACTGACATATTATGCATTCACTTTACTCAAACCTGTTTATTGTGCAACAATGACTAAAAATCCCAAATTAGAAGAATAATTAGATGTTTTAAGGTCAGATGACCCGATGTCGGATACAAACCTCATTTAGAAGTGGCTCAAATTAAAGCCAGATCTGATTTACTCGCTTCTCATGTGTGTTTGTGTTTCAGGTGTGAGGAAGAGGATGTTGAACTCAGTGAGGAAGCACATACAGTATTAACACGTATCGGACAGGAGACTTCACTTCGTTATGCCATCCAGCTCATCAGCACTGCAGGCCTGGTGTGCCGCAAACGCCGGGTAACGCTAACTCAACCATGTCAAGTATCAAGTTGTCGCTAGGCAACTAAACCCAAATTAAAGATCTAATGAATAAAAAAAGATGCTTTTGTCTGACTGAGGTTCTGCATTTCTCACAGGGCACAGAAGTCCAAGTAGAGGACATTAAGAGAGTCTACTCTCTTTTCCTGGATGAGGCCCGATCATCACAGTACATGAAAGAGTACCAGGATTCCTTCCTCTTCAACGAAACACGTGAGATTCTTTTCTGTGCTTATTGGATTTTAATGGTCTTACAGCAGGATGTGACAGCAAGCTACAGCAAGTCTTACTTTTTGTAGTGTGTTTTTTAGAAGCTATATTATACATATATAACAGTTTGTTCCAGTCCTAATTTGATTCGACAAGCAGCATTAAAAGGGTGCTAATATTTCTTATAATAGCACTCATACTTTTCGTTGGGGGGCCAAAAAATAATTATATATTGTGTCAACAATGGCCACATTTTGTTTAAAAAAGGTAGTTAATCAACATTAACAGTTTTGTTTAAAACATTGTATGCTTGTTATTAATTTCTATCCATTTAATGGTGACAAATGTACTTTGTCTTCTGTCAGAATCCACTCAGATGGACACTTCATAATGAAAGGAACTGTGAAGAGCCATATTCAGTCATTACTCCTGTGAAGTTCTTATACTGTTGCAACCTCCCCTTTCACAGAACTGTCTTAAGTGTACTTTTGTGGTCATTTAAGTGTACTTGTGCACAAACTTTTCCCCATTAATTTGCTACATGGTATTGCTATTTTTTTATATTGTGCATTGAATTCAGAATAGAATTTCCTCTTCTTGTTTGGCTGTATAACAAGTGAACTAAAAGATGAAATAAAAGCTATTAGAACAAACTGTTGTATTATTACACTGTGATTAAAGTTGTTATTATAACCCTGAAGCTATTATCTTAGTGATCTCAATGTTGACTGCAACACAGAGTGTACAATGTAAATGAAAATCGGTTGGTTGTGTTTATCAGGTGATCAATGTACTATTGGAGTTCATTTGCTGACATTTATGTAAGAACATAAACCAATATGTTGATTCCACAACCATTCGTCAACATGTTGGTAACCAGATGTAGTACTATAGTTTATGTCTAGGTGGCAGTATGTGTTCAAGTTTCTGTGATGCTGCGGCTGCAATAACTGACGGGATGTTTATATTTTCCACTTAACCAATGAAACAGAAAGTTCCTTTTATACATTATTAATTATAAAGATATTTAAGATTCTCTTAAAACTTTCAGATGATTAAAACCAATGTTTGTCAACATTTTGGCTGTGTGCGGAAATGCTAGAATATTTATATGGGTTGTGTGTACTTGTAAACCAAAGCGAGATTTAGAAACTCAGAGGGTTTTGATGTGTGGATTTCTCTAAACAAATAGAAAACAAGTGAATTCATTCACAGTTAGTTGAATCTATGGATAGATCTACAGACGTTTTCTTTGGGGTTATCTTAGCAGAAGGGCTTGACAGTCATCACGACTGAGGTTACAAAGTGACATTTTCAACACACTGAGTGAACATAGCCCTGCCTGTTCAAAAGGAAAACAGCCAGACTGCATACAAATAAATCGTGGAGAGAAAGGAGTCGTGAATGTAAGAGATAATCGTTGCAGGCACATCGAGGAGACGCCACCAACTGTCTCAGAAGAACCATGAATCCAAGATGAAATTAAAGGTATATAAATTGAAAAGGTCTGTTAGTGTGAGGGGTTGTGTGTGTGTGCGCCCTTGCCTTTCTCTCCAGCGTCTCAAAGATAAGACCGTAATTTAAAACCAGCCATTAACATGTCAGTATAAATGGCAGAGAGTGAAGAAAGGGAACTGGAAAGCTGTATTGAATCGAGGCCCAGTTCCTCCTTTGTGTGATTTTCTGAAAATTATGATATCTGCTACCGAGGGGACACTTGACAGTTTGTTAAGACTAATGGACTTAAGGAATTTCAGTTGTGTGATTATTTTAGGTCGTAGAATGGCCAGGAGAGAACATTTGACTAATCTTAACCTCCTTTTTTCTCTTCTTTGTGGATTTTGTACCAGAGTTCACCTGGCATGCTTAAAATCCTTTAGGAGAGCATTATTGGAATACAAATCACTTTCATGGGCTTCCTGCTCCCTTTCAGCGTTCTTACCTGAGATATTTGTGATGTTTCATAACTCTCTGCATCTTTCCCTTTCAGTAGAGAGGATTAATCTGTCATCTCTATCCCACAAATCCCTCTCAGTCTCCTACTGCTTATCAGTGGGCAACTTTCCCAACATCCTCTGCTTCTACATCACAGAAGTGTCTGCCGGAGCCAGAATGCTGAAGCCAACAGAGTGAGAGAGGAAAATGGGCGATTTGAAAGAAAATTAGAGCTAGAGGGACAGTGAGAGATGTTGCACATAAGAAAGTATATAAACTATAAAGGGGGGACTATAAAAAGACCGGGAATCTAAATCTAGAAACATGGGCTCATACATGGAATCAAACAAGGCTTTGTGGGATAGGCAACACTTGGATGCTACATAGATTCTTCAATGCAGTTAATGCCTTTATTTTCTGCTAGCTGATTTATTTTTTATGATTCTGTTTGATGCACTGTTGTAAGAGTAGGCCTGGGCTGCACTTTATCAAATTGCACAAATGAAAATGGTAACAGTACAATGGACACATAAGCTATATGACTGTGATACAAATGCAAAATGCAAAACTACACTGTCAGACTATCACATTTAAAAAGGTACATAAAGCTCCTACACAGAAATACAACCCATTTAATGCAATTTATACTGTAGCTGTCCTTCACAGACCTGTGTTTATTCACATTCACATTAAATTTAAGGTCTATAGACCTGGACTAAAATAAATTATGTCTTGGTGTGTGTGTGTGTGTGTGTGTGTGTGTACGTGTGTGTTGATGGATGTGAGGACAGTGAGGTATGAAGCAATCTGTTTTTTATCACGGTCCATCTGTGTGTTTTGTGGGTACCAGCAAGTGCTCTCGCTCAGAGATTGAACATTTGTGTCTTGACAGATTGCATTACTCTGTTTGGGTCATCCTGACATTATTACTAATAAATCACCAGAAACACTCTTTATTTACTGTATGATCTCAAATTAATTCCACGGTAAGGATCTGAGCTGATGGATCTTCACGTGGGTTGTGTGGGGATACTTAGGTATTTTGCTGAAGAACTGAATATCAAATGAGAGTTAGACAGGAGAACTCCCCGAGGAGGGTGTGGTGCAGCTCCTGTGATGCGTTAAGTGGCTGTCATCATCTACTTTCCCTGGATACAGGCATCTTTCTATCGCATGAAGAAGTGCAGCATCAGTCTTCACTGGGAACACTCAGTCCTCCCTCTTCTGCCCTTTATTCACCTTCTCTGTTCTAATAGTGAGATGTGTAAATTCTGATTGGTTGGAGAGCCGTGTTTGAAGTTGTTGTTGAACATATGTAAAAGCACAACTAGGTAGCACATTCTCAATTAACGTGATATGTTGCTTATAGCAACCGCAAACAGCATACAGTCATGAAACTGACTGTTATTTGCCTGACAAATAGTACATATTGAATTATACATAACAACAACAATAATATCTTTCGTATTTGTTTTTCTACCTGTGCGACACAAAATAGTGTCTTTTTTTGCATCTGTCATGGTCTCTCTCTCCCTCTTTTATACACTATCAGTCTTTACCTGTCTTTGGAGACTGCCTGCCATCTTCAATTTCCTTTGCTTTCTTCATCTGACTTCACAGATTCCTGCTGGTTGCTGGGCAGTTTATATGTTGTCATGTACAAGGCACATCATACGCAGGTGTATGCTGAGAAACCAAGAAACACACCCTACTGTGTGGCGACTGTACAAAACCTTCACACACACGGATAGCAAGTTCTGACTGATACACAAACATCCAGGTGTGTGCCTGAGATAGTTCCCTGTGGAATTACCCACAATGTTTGAGCTCCATTCACGCACATACACACAGCTTGGCATGTTATATTTAGCAAGGAAAGGCAAACAGAGTGTTTCTCTGGTTGAGATAAAAGTGTAAATCTATTTAGGGCACATCCCAGCACCGTGTGTCTAATTTGTAGTCATTAAATCTTCCAAATGCACTCTAAAACTGTATTAAACATGCATGCTACATGCAAATATGCATACAACTGAAAACCAATTTTTACCATTTTGCTTACCAATTAATGGCCTGGCAAACACGTTTCAGCACCAAGGGAAATTAATAATGACTAATTATTGATATATACACGAGAAACTGACTGCTGAGATCAGAGATATAATTGACTATAGTGTGAACAAAACAGAAGTTAATTCGCTCACATAACATTATGCTTTGTCATGGGTGCTTGGCCTCCTGCATGCAGAGATGTTGAGGTTATACAGACAGAGATGACTGAGCATAGCAGCTGGGTGCCCATTTACAATTTGATGAATGATTGAAGGTAGTTGGCCGTCAGTCCATTAGCAACAATGTTTCTAATTAAGTTCTAGAAGATCCTGGCAGCCAAAAAGAGACCCAAGCAAAGATTATACAAGACAGATTTTATGGAGGTTAAACAATCAAGCAGAATCATACTGGATGTGGTTAAGGGGACATGTGGCAGATTCTGGTAGCTAAAAAAGGAGGGAATGTGGAGATGTTTAGCCATGAAGAGCCTGGATGAGCAGCTAAGGAGAACAGTGGAGAAAGTATAAGACCAGAAAGACAAAACAGGTAAAACAAGTATAATCTTACAGGAGACTTGTGGATGGCAAGTTAGAAAAGAGTATAACTAATCGTTTTAATTTTCACTTCTAGGAAGATTTGTGACTGCCTTCATTCCTCTGTTTTCTCATTCAGTTATTTGACTCCACTGACTCACTCATTCACTGCTGTGTTTTTCAAATCTGCTGTGTTTTTCAAATCTGCAGTTTCTATGTAATTCCTATATTTTTTCTTGAAACTATTTTTTGTTCTTTGTGTGTGGGGGTTATTGTAAAAGAGCTACTGAGAAATGTAAAATCTACGGAGGTACTTAGAACAGGCCATAACGTCTTGCCACTTGTTTTACACATTGTCAAGTCCCTGGACCTGGAAAGACCCTAAAGTTCATAGGTCAGCCAGCTGATCGATAACATGAAAAGGGGTGGCCTAAAAGGTTGTCACCTTGCCCTTTTAAAGCTCTCAATTATTGGATAAACCCATGTTGTTTTTGCTACGTGTAGCTTAATTTGTCTCAACTGATTAGTGGGAATATTTGTATAAATTTGCTTTGTTAATGTTAATGATATTTTATAATTGAAATTAAAAAAGGTAAATCATTTCACTTTCCTCATTCAAGTACAGACTACATGAGACTGCTGAGATTGAAGTGCTTTCACACACACTTTCAAAATAGCCCCCCATTTGTTTCCATTTGTTGATGTGTGTATGTTTCATCCTGGTACTACTGGAGATTTTGCTGTAGGGGTGTGTCAAGCCACAATGTAAACAGTTTTCTTTTCATTTGGTTTCTCATTGTCTATTTTCTTTGTCTACAGTTGTGTTGTTCCCAGACTGATGATATTCAATGTTAATAATTCTGCTTTATAAAGCAGATCACAAGAGCTATGTTGTGTGTAGCTGACACCCAAATGTTCCTGATTATGAAATCACATTCCGTTATGTAATATTTTCTTTATGAATGAGTTTATCTAGTTGACACACTGGTCAGAACACAATGACCGGAGAGACAGATTGGGTTGAAAGACCTCTCGTCTTGTCTTGGTATGTTGGGTCACTGCACTCATGTTGCTTAACCAAAGATCAGCTTTATAACTTAATGGTTAATGCCATTTATAAACAAAGATACAGAAATGCTGGGACTTGGAGTTTAGAGAGATGAAGTAGTTCCTGTATGTATTGTCTTTTTTGCTTAAGTGTTTCTCACCAGCTACCTTTATACAGATTCTATAGTTTTATTTATATGTTTGTAAAGCATTTAACCCATCCAGTTAGTGTACACACATTGGAGTGGTGAGTTATGAACAAACACACTGCAAATCATAAACACACAACTGAAGCAGTGGGCAGCACTGGTGCCCGGAGAGCAGTTGGGTGTAAGGTGCCTTGCTTAAGTCATAACTCATAAGTCTCATAACTGCCCCTATGTGCCCCTTAAGGTCATCAGAATTTCAGTGGGTGCCATCCCAATACAGGCCCCACACACACAGCCACAGCCCAGTGAGTGCAGTAAGAGGTTTACCTAAAATATCTAAACATGCAGGTTAATCATTACTGGGGCATATTATGACATTTTTAAAAGCCAAATGCTACAACCAAGGTATACAGTACTTTGCATATTTACTCTTAATATTGCTATCAGAATATCTAACATCAAATAAGTATTAAAACATTCAAAATATTTAATCTTCTGAGCACAATTTTAGACATAAATCTGCATTCCTGCACACTTCAACCTGTGTGGTCAGCAAAGAGAGCGAGACAGACAGACAGACAGACAGACAGACAGAAAAAAAGAAAGAAAGAAAGAAAGAAAGAAAGAGGTGATCAAAGATTGAATTCTATGTTAGCATTCAGGTAGTTTTACCCATCATGCCTCAGCACACAGGCACAGTGTTCTCCACGTCTCATGAAAGAGGGAAGCAATTTGTCATAGAGGAACTTTTGGCATAGCCGGGGACTGAGAGATTTCTCCTCTGAATGTTATTGTAGCATTAAACAGTAGAAAGAAGATGAGTTCAAAGAAATGTCAGTGTGGAAAGTTAGCCTGTGCTTTAGAAATGACCTCTCTGCTTTGCAGAGTCAGATTGCGAAATTTTCACAATCTGCACAAGATACAGTTGATGCCACTTGCATCCACCCACATAAATAATGGTGAATAATGACCATGACTACTTCTGTGATAAGAGACACATTCACACTAATACTAAAACATATGCAAATCCTGCTTTACCTGAATACTAATAATGCAACATATAATGTCATATAATATGAATTATAATATTTCCAATTTAAATGTGTTGCTATGGGATAAAAGCAGTGCTACAGTTTGGAAATGTAAGTTGCCTTCAAAAGTTAAAATGAATGTGAAGAACTCTAGGTGGCTAAAGGCAGGATAAAAGCTTTGTCTTGATGGATTGGCAACAACAGACAAAATGTATGCCTTAGGGATGTAAATGTTGGCCTGGCACAGATTGGGCTTTGCATAGTTTCCATGTAGAAAAATCCAGTTTTAAACTTCGATGTGTTTGTCTTGTAATAGCATTTGTGAAAATATGCAATAGATTTATATAGTTAGATGAAATATACATACAAACTTTAAGCTTGGCTTTTTTTTAAACTAAGTGGATACAGTATAGAATTAGCACAATTGAACGTTTAAACGAGGCAGTTAGTTGCCTCGTTCATATAAAATAATACCACACATATTTCAGGCGGTCTTCCAGCTGTGCTCATACATGCTCGAGTGGGTCGATGCCGCTGCAGGGGCTCGTGAACGCGCCGTGAAGGGCTCACGTGCCGCACGCTGTGCTAGTTAAGACGCACGCGCTTAAGTGATGAATGGTAAACAAAAGAGCGGCGAAAATGAATGAGCGCAGAAAACTTGAAGTCAAGCGCAGTCAAGAGTGGCGCATTGGCGCTTCAGGTTGCGGAAGACATACAGTCAGCGTGGTCAAATGCACACCATGAGGTTTTCTCCGATTTACAGAGGTACAGTAAGCGACGCTATTATGCAATCCATCGTACACATCGGTGCTAAAAAGTCAGTAGGAACTTATTTAGGTTCCTTGCCTACCAAAAATGTCACAATCCAACTACAGTCCATGTCCTATTTAAACTCCTTAAGTAGATTAGTGAGATTCAAGGTGGCATGAAATTAAATGATTAAAGACAATTATTTAACATGTCAGTCTAAATTTACAAACTTTGTAAGTTTTATAATTGCATTACTGCAAATGTTAAATATCACCTAACAAATGAGAATTCTGCTATTTACCTGTATTCCCAAAGTCTCTTGTAAAACATTATTTTTTGTGTCTGGCTTTTATATGCAGTCAACTATTCCATCTGAGTTTAGGAGCAACAACCAAAATAGCAATTCTTCTTTTCATGGAAGAAATATGCATGAATCCCTTTGTTATTTTGAAAGGATGATTTTGTGAACAGGCTGGAATTTGTCCCCAGGGCTTTGTTTTAGATGGGAGATTGTCAGTCCTCATCTGTTGTTCTCTGCCTTTTCATCCATTTTTATTAATGAGCAAAAGTAAAGTCTGTGGCTTTCCCTCTCTTGATTTCTATATTTAATGAAGTGTTGTTCTAGGCTAAGCATGTGTTATTTTAATCCCTTAAATGCACAGTTAAGCTTTGTGCATAGTGCTATTCTTAGCTCTGACCTTTGCATTGGTCTCTTGCGTTTGAGGAGGAATAGCAAATACGCTGACTACATGAAAACGTGCACAGAATGACTTCATTCATAATCAGATAGCACTATATCATGAAGACTGTCTCTCCTCAGACTGTCTTTGCTCCTGTTGTATAGTGTGAATTGACTTATCTATTGACTTACCTGTGACCTCACATTTTTACGGTATTTGCTGTTTATGTCTTTTATTTAGTTGGTTGATGGTTTTAGTCGTCTTTTTTGACATTAAAACTTTTATTAAAAGATTTGGTCTTCACAAGCAAAGACACACACACACGCGCAAACACGCACGCGCGCACATGCTAGACGTGCTTTATGCTAGAAATTTTCCCTGAAATTGCTCTTGTTTTTATATTTTGTGCCTTCAGTCCACAGAGTGTTCTGTGGAAAGAAACAGCCACTTTCCTGCTGAGTATAAGGAACCATTATATCCTGTCTACACCCTAGAGTTTCCTGTCCCATCTCCACTCTTCTGTGTTGACTTTGACAGTGTTTTCTCTCCATGGTGTCATGCCAAAATTAGGGTTGGTTTGTTTGGCCAGTGCCATTTGTGTGGATTCATCAGTTTTATGTCCAGTTAGAAAAAAATCTTCATCACTTCATCAATAGACTATTTAAACACCCTAAAATTAATTTAAATACAAATATTGAGTGCCCGAATTTGGTCTTGACCATTATCTTTTAAAATCTGACCTATACTTCACTCACTTTAGGATGCTGCATAATTTAAATTAGCATTTTGGCTTTCTCACCATCATTTAAATGTAACAGGCAAATTACTTTCAATAAGACACATCTTCTTTAATGGCCTAGTGGTGGTTAGATTGTAAATTAGTCAAACACAGGGTTTCATTGAGATGTTTCCTTTAAAATAGATGAAAAAAACTTTGCTGAAAGGTTAGAGGAGGGGCACTTGTGACTAGTCAAGCTGCTGTGATCAATGGCTTGTATTGAATGCAGCTATAGATTCAGAGTTTGAGGAATCAATTCTATGTTTAACTAAAGTTAAACACCTCATCATTATTAGTTGACACAAATGTTGTTTGTGCTTCTTGTGTAAAGGAAAACAGTCCTTACACAGAAGCTTGTCTGTTTTAAAGGTTTGAGGTAATCCTGTTCCCAGCTGTGGCCACTGTTACAGCTATTTGTGAATGTTCTCAATTTGCTTTAATATATGCAGTAAGGGATACACCATGGGCAAATATTCTTTCATGTGTTATATTGATGAATGGTAAGACTGTTGCTAGGGATATTTTCTCATATTTTCCCCAGCTCTCTCTCATGTACATGTGCATAAGACTATGTGTACATGTCTTTCTGTGTGTTTGCATGTCTTGTGACCTTCTCTATCTAAATTCTTCTTCTCTGGAGTCACGGAAATGGTTGCTGGGCAACAGAGGTGCAGAGTGCCTTTGTAAACAATGCTGGACTTTATCCAGGACCCCAAATCTGGGCAAACTCTGACACCGCCTGATGAAAATGAAACCCACTCCCTCCTAACCCTGCTTTATTCTGCAGCAGTGAAAGTATCCTTTCTATCTTCTCAGGTATGTGCTAATGGGTCTCCATGACATTAAAGCCCATTCACAGACCCCTGAAGTGTAGCTCTGGGATAAGGTGTCCTGCTTCGGTTGACTCTAAAAATCAGCCGTATGTCAGGATCCTCTGAGAATGAACAGATTTTGTGCTTTCTTTTCCTCCAGTCTGAGGACTCAATGTTCTTTTGATTTAAAAAAAGCCTTCCATGCTAATTTTAGAGTACACAAAAATTTTAATGAGATTCAGAAGCCCAAACATAAAATGTCTGATTATCTTTCATATCTTCCTTTGTAAATCCCGGCTGAAGAAACGGTTTAAATTAACTTGCTCATTTTAGCTGGTTTAGGCCTCACAGTCTGACCCAAACCATTCTAATCCAGCAAACCAGAATTACCAGCCAAATCTAGCAAACCAGCTCAGACAGATTTGAGGGTTATTGCTCAAGTGAAGGTTTGGAGACCATATTGTAATTAATGAAAGTAAAGACAACTTATTGTTCTGTTTTGATTAAATAAGTTTATTTAGATCAGTTACATATAGGGTGTATATCCCTGTGGTAGCATCACAGTAAACCTCCTAGATATTTTTCTTTATATAATCACATATGCTCTAAAAATAAAATCACCTTTAAATTTCTGCTTGACATCAGAAACGAGTTACATTTTACAGAATTCTTGTATAACAAGAAAATTGCATTCTGAAATACTCAACTCTCATGATTCAGCAATTACAGTGAGCTTATAATTACTCATCAGCATGTGTTGGTAAATTCAACCTGGCATTACAAGTATTAAGCCAGTCATTCATCTTATCTAAATCACTGTGAGTGTTGTCTTTCAAACAAACAGATAAACAATAATCATATAATAATTGTCAGCATATAATATAACTTTAAAAAGCTAGTAGCCAGGCAGTGAATGGGTGGTAATCCCTCAAAGCTAGCACTTACAAAATGCCAGTGTTTAACTATTGGATTAGACAGTAAAACAGAATCCCCTGATTAGCACATTATTCACTTACACATACTTGTGCAAAAAAATATAAATCGGGTAAAGTATCAGATCATTGGTCTAACAAAAATTATGATACATTGGTACATGTATGTTATCATGCTGAGTGTGTAAATGCGTGTGTGTGTGTTTGTAAATCATTGGCTCTGGTCTGTTTGACCTGTGACGCAGTTCTCTGAGATGAACAACGGAGATTCTTCACTAGTGATGAGGATTCATGGGTATTTTCAAACTAAACTAAACTGTACATTACATTGGTAACCTTATTTTTCCCTTTATACCATCTTATCAGCATGGCTAGCAAATAAACAAAACAAAAACATAATAAATACTTTGCATCAAAGCAGTTTGTTTACAATATATTAAAATCGCTGCATAATATAGTTTATCTTTAAAGTGTTTTTATATACAAAACTTATATTTGTAAAAAGAACGAAAAAGGCATCTGGAAAAGAATAATAATACAAAAGCTTCTCTAAGATTAATTTGCACGTGTAAACACATTGGATTGGACAGAATCACATTCAAAGACTTTTCACCTGGCATGATAAAAGCTTGAAGAATATGACTGGCAAATAGGGATGGTAATTTCACAAGACATTAAACCAGAACTTCAAAACACAGATCATACTAAAGCTTTTTTCCATGTCCGGTCAACACTTCAATCTATAGGCAAGGTGCTTTTTTCATGCTTCCCTTTGAGAACAGATTTACTTCAATGGCTTTAGACACAGATTTGTTTGGTAACACCAGGTTGCAAAAGGTGACAGTGGTGAACTCTGAAAATCTTAATGAATATGACAATTATTGCCACTGTCATAGCTTTCATTTTTGTTCATGATGAAATCCACTTTAAAATTGCATATGTTACAAACTATATTCTGAAGCTAAACTCTAGCTATAAGTGATATTTTCTGCAGTTGTTCTATCCTTTCTTTTTTAAGGCTTTTCTTAGTGTATACACGATATTTAAATACCTGCATCTGCTTGGTAACAGCTAACCACAAATTCACTAAAACAAAACACAAATTTATAAAAAAGCTTTTAGAAACAATATGCAAGCTGTTTGGACCACAGCTGATAAAGTGGTCACACCAGCTTAGCCCAAATTCTTCTAATAAATGAAAAAAAGACCCAGTTTCACTTCAGAATTCGATGTCCCTTTTTTTTTAAATGGATGGATTGCAGCAGGTAATTGATTTGGCTGCGATACACTATCAGCCTTTCTCTCCCTCTCTTTTTTCCAGTAAAGGGATATGTAAAAACAAATGAGCAAGGTAACCCAGCATACAAAGGCTTTCATTCTTGTAGCCCGAGCTTTGAATCCCAGACTCAGTTAAATGAATGTCTGCCTGGCTGGGTGTGTAACCCTGCACTGTAGAAAAAGCTCCACACTAAAAAACGCTGTCGCAAGATAAGCAACGATAACCTTGGCTTTGTTCGCTTGTCAAAATACTTTCGGTATTTCTGTGTTTCTCTTGAGCAAACCGTGTGACTTGCCTGTGTCCTGTTTAACCTGGCAGACTGTTCAAGAATTTCTAATCAGCTGGTTGAGACAAGTTCAATATGAAAGCATTTAAGTTTTTTCATCAGAAAAAGGTAATATTTACAATCCAGTGTCCTTTTCAGCTTTAGTTTACGCTGTCCTTACAAATGCTTCCAGTTTAAGTTTTATAAACACACAGTTAGAGAAGAACAGAAAGAATAATAATCAATTTCTGTCTCGAATGTCATGCGTGACTGCATGATGTAGCTGGCACTGCGTTAAAATGATGCTAAGAAAGATAAGTGCTAAGAAAGAGAAGGAAAAATACATGTATTAATAAGCAAAGAAAAGACTCTTTATGAAGAAAACATGACCAGGGACCAGATCTAGGCCAGAGTTCTTAAGGCAGGGCTCACCGCAGAGTTTGCTTGTGTTGGGTAGTTGTGATGTGAGCAATTCCTTCAGTTTCATATATCACACATTTGTGGAATTTCGGTTCACTGGTGAGCCCCTGTTGACCATTAGCAGGATCAGCACTGGTCTCTAATAGGAATGTGATGCTATGGCACTTGGTGCAGATCGACAGGCAGCGAGACAGAACTGTGTTCAGTAGTATGGCACAGAGAGTGCTAAATCACCTTCATCTAAACACCCATCAAGAGCCCGGGCGGCATCTTAATTTACATCATTAATAGCTGCACGCCAGCTGCTGATTGGCTGACCTTTGTACGTTGCATTGCCTCTTGCCAGCTGATTGGTGCGTTTCAAGGTTTCTTAGGGCAAGTGAAGTGTGAATTCTGAACAGCCTTCAGCAAATTGTTGTATGAATAAAGCAGAGATGATGATGTTGATGATGACAGTGATCACAGAAAATGTGGCATGTACGTTTAGTGAGTTAGCTGCTAGTTTTCTTCCTTCTCCACTTGCCCACTTCACTTCAGCCCCCTCTCATTTGGTGACCTATAAAAAAGAGAAAAGAGAGATAGTGTGTTAGTCTCTTGCTGTTTTTTAGTTATTGAGAAGATTTTGTGCATTAACATCCTAGTCTCTGGTTTCACAACATGATGCTTCATTTTAATTATTATAACTCAGTAACCCACTGTGCCATCTGTGTGGTGCTGCTGGTAAGCCAAACCAAACATACACCCACGCAAACACACACACACACACACACACACACACACACACACACACTAGATCCCAAGCTTCTCGTATCTTCATTCCTGGGTGTAATTGCTGTCCCCAGCTGCCCCACTGACAACACAATGTGTCTATCCCAAAGTTAACAAATTCTATTTAGTATCATTTTAATATGGAACACACTGAAATCCACAGAAAGCGGCTACGATGCAAGATAATATTCCCCTCCTGCAATTTAGCAGCTTCTACAGAGCATCCAGAGTCTTGTTTAGGATTGTTGGTCATTGTGCTTTGAATAATCTGCTCTAGAAGCTGCTCTGAGGCTCTAGAATAAGATAAATTGTCTAATCTAAATATCCGTCTAAAAGCAGCATTGCTTTTAGACCTGTGCACATCTGTTTTATACAGTAAGTCTTATTCTCTCTGCTGTTTTCACCCTCTCTCTCCTGTCATCTCACTTCCTCTCTCTAACACTTTCCCTACATTGGTAGCATGACTTTTTTGTCTTTCCTAAACCTTTTGCCCTCATCAAGGCTAATGTCACAACAGTTTGTTTCCTTCACTCCCGCATGTATGGGTGTCTGTTACATAACGCTGCAGTTTCCTGTCCACTCTGTGCTTTGACCCCTATAGACTTCATTGATCTGAGAACTTTTCTCATTTATATAAGTGACTGAGGCAGTTCGTCTTGCCATCAGGCTCTCATTTATGCAAATTTACGTGCCTCTGACAGGCTTACCCACAAGGCCATGGTTGCTGCTTCGTCCACCCAGAGATAACATATTGATTTCCTGTTCAATGGCAACCCAAAGGAACATCTGGAGAAATGCAGAAGGCTGTCTGGTGTACGCCCCAAAATTGGGCTGTATTTACTGTTTCTAATTAAATTGACTCAATTTAGGCTTAAGACAGTAAAAATAGTTTTGCTGATTGGAAAGTAGGAGGCTATCTAAGCTTAGACAGAAACCTTAGACAGTCGGCTTAACTATAATAGACTATAATAGTACTTCGTTTTCAGAACAAAATCCTTGACCACATTTAACATCACAATAACATAGAAAAGGAAAATCCGTCCCCCAATCGAATAGTTTGGGGACTAGTTATTTTTGGTGTGCTGCTCCCACACACATTGTCCTCCACCTAAAAATCTGGCAACCAGTAAAGCCTGTTTCCGCAGATGTTAGATGTTTTTCTATTCTTTCTTTTGATGCCCCATTTGTTTTTTAGGGCAAGTAAAGCCATGGCAATTATACAATCAGGTTCATAACAGTGAGTGTGGAAGGCTGATAAGAGCAGGAGGGGAAGGGGGCAGGAACAGGCCCTGAAGAGCAGCCAAATTTGGGAATATTAACAACTTAAATAACCTGATCACTTTCAGCATGGCTCAATATACAGTATATATATCATTATATACTGTAAAGGTGTTGCTACCTACAGCCCATAGTGAATATCATTTCATAAATTCATTCTACTCTGGTCTAGTCTAGTTTATTTATATGGTAAGACTTGATGTTATAATATATGAGGACTATAACTAAGGGTAAATAAAGGTTTCAGGCGGTATGCTATCGTCTTCCTTTTACTGTACTCAATTGTTCTCATAAATAATCTTGAACCATTGTTTTCTTTAAAAAGGTCAGCAGGACACAACTGTGTAGGAAAAGGACCGGGGGCCCTTTGTTGGAGTAAAAAATAGGAATTTGACCAGGTCTTACCTTTACTGTAGACAGCGTTCGGGAAAGCTGGTCCACGCTAGAGGAACAGAAGAACAGAAGACAGAATAATGAGAGAAAGCAAAGCTTAGATTGGAGATATTTGTGCAGTGCTTTTTACAATTACCACAGACAAGGGTTATTAAAGCACAAATTTACAGCAGCAATAATGAAATGAGATCTGGAAGCTAAAGCTCCATGAGTAAAATGAGGTAAAGACACACAGCTAGCAGTTCGAGTCTGTGTGACCAGAAACGTCGAAGCAGTAAGAACCTGGTGATGTTTCAAGTTCTCGATGTAGGAAAAACTGTCATTCTGATTGAGATTAACACACGATCCCTCCATTTTGTGGAAATACCATTGACACAACCTCTTAATTTTTGCTTTTTTTAACTTTTGGTAAAACTAATTGAGTTCTTTGTTTTTATATCTATTTGTATCATCTCTGCACTTTCATTTCTCTTTTCTCTGCCCTACGATAAGACATGCAGACTGTTGCCATTCTCAGTTCCAGCTTCACAGAAACATGCTCATCTTTACCGCAAGCAGTTTGGGGTTGCTAATAACTAGAGTCTGCCCCGTGGGCGCCATACCGACCGATGCCAGCAAAGCAGAGGATACGAGACAAATGTGTGTGTGTTTTTGCGTGACTGCTCGGGTGCACAGTGTTTTCCCCTGCGCTATGAATGGCTCCCGCTCAGCCCAAAACAGCTACAACCTAGAAATAATAAAACACTCTTCAAGCTTGATATATATTCTCTCGCTCCAGTGAGCGGCTTTCATTTTGTACGTTACGTTTTATAAATAGTAAAGGATGCATGAGCACAAGGGTGAACACAGTAAAATATATTTGTGAATAAAAAAATGACTAGGCATAAAAAGCACAGTTCTAATAAAAGCACTATTTCTGGAGTGCAGTGAAGCTCACCGTGATGCAACTCTTGAAAAAATTGCGATTGTTATGTAAGAGAATATTGGTTTGCCTAATGTACTTCTGCACGGGCTCATTACAACTAAAAAAATTAAGACGTTTATGCTGAATCTACAAACATTTGTGTTTAACCTGTAAAGGTGCTGTATTGGCAAGTGCTGCACTATATTTTATCACTTCACATATTATATGACATATTATTAAATAAAACATTACTGCAGTGTATCTGTATCAGTGCCACATGATTGTGTCCATGGATTACATCAGTGCTAAATATCAGAGCTTTTCCAAGAGCGAATGGTCTCTGGCCAATGCAGGTTAATGCAGTTTATACAGGATACAGGATGCAATTCAGTTGTCGTATAAAGTAATGCTTTACACTGTGAAACCATTGTGTGCCTATGATAGGAGTCAGATACACTTACATTCAAACAGCTAATGTAATTAGCCAAGCTTTCTTCTGTATTAATTATACCCGTATTTGGTTTTAAATCCACTTTGTATTCAAATACTTATAAAATACAGCAGAAAAAGAAACAATAGATAATACAATAGAAGTGTTCGTGGAGTATAATGACTGATGTAAGTTGTAATAGATGGCTAGACAAGAGGAAACCTCAACCTCCTGGGTTGTGTCTTTTAAGACCTATCGTGGGAAGATCTTCAGAGAGGCCACAGTAATCCAACATACCACCCTGCCTAAAAATGTCCCCGAGCAGACAGGAAGGAAGTCATTTTTGAGTGGCAACACACAGGAAATCCACTTGATAAAAGCCGCAAAAAAGAAAGTGAGTTGTTCGGGTATCATGTTTGTCTTAACCTTTTAAGGGAATGAGACTCTTCCATAACCAAACGCCAGCATGTCAGATAGGGTTGTTTTAAAAATATCTATGCATAAATATATATACAGATATAGCTTAAGTAAGCCGTGTTAAAATGTAATGGCAAGTCTGGGTATAGTGAAAATAACAAGTGACAACACTGAGGTTTATTTGATGTTCAGTTTTTTTCATTTCATGATGTTTTTACTGGCCAAAGTCTGCACAAAAACTGACTATAAATGCAACCATTATGAATTTGCTTAGTTAGCTTGACTTCGCCTAATCCTTTTGTATTAAATGATATCTGTTTTGGAATCTGTCCTATTGGTTATGATTATAATTTCTGTAGAGGAAGCTGTATCCTTGTCTATTAAAGGTTCTTTGAAGATTTGATCAGTACAAGCCTAGAGCTCAGTTTGACATCTGTAACCTGTTTGAAGATTTTATTTTTCCTTAGCAGTTCACTAATGCACAGTGTCATTGTTTGACAATAGATTGAGGTCTCTCTCTAGATCTAAATCATTCAACCTCAAGGATTAGCAAGATCCACGTGAGGCTCTTCACCAGACACGGGATGGTCAAGATAACCAAAATCACTGTTTGCTGGTCTGGCCTGTCATTGTGTCAGACCCTTGTAACAAAAGGACGAGATTTGACTGAACTTTTGTAAGCTTTTAAGGTTATGAGGCACAGGCACTCACTGTTTCTCCGCTTTCTCGCGATCTTCGAGGTAGAACAGGGCCGTGGCGAGGAAGAACATTCCTCCTAGAACGATGACGAAGGGGCAGAGCATGAGGGCGTAGCCCAGACTCAGGAACTGCCATAAAACAGACGTGGCGTAGCTCTTCTGCAGCGCATCTGATATCTGCAGGAAGACAGAGAGGCACAAACGAAAGAACACTTATTAACATACAAAAGAAACGTCATTAGTGACATTAGCGTAATAATTATCTTCCTAATATTGTCTTCAAGATCTGAGCCATGTCAGTCAGTTACTGAGTATGTGAGCAGACAATTAATCTATTATCAACACGTCAGCTTGTGTCAGTAAATCTATAATAGGACCACAAACATTAATTAAGCTATTGATTCAGTTAAGAGTAAGTCTAGTTTGAAGCTCAGGTATGTCATTTCTGCTCCATTGCTGTCACCAAAAGAAAGATAAAAGATGGAAAAATATCTTTTAACACTACAGATTTAACATAAACTAATTCAATTTTATGGTGCGTGTTCCCCCATGTTTTGCTTAGACAGTAGAAAAGGTTGGTAATGTGAAGAGCAAGCACACAGCTTAACTGACTTCCCAAAAGTCCCCTAAAGTATTTTATTACATAACAAAATAAAGCAAAGCATATATTTTGTGACATAAAATGTGCGAAGCTGCATTAAAGCTTAACTTGGCTAATAAACTCTCGCAGGTCCTCTAATTTCTAGGATGGTTAATCTTTTAGCATAACCACTAGTGCGCAGATCCCATGGGTAAAGTAGATATGCTGACTCTAAAAGGTGTGTGAGTGGATGCTGACAGTCAGATCTGTGTATGTGGGGTAAGACCACACTCCTTGTGTGCACATATGCATATATCTGTACCCTTACTATACCAGATGTTAATGTTAAGCTATATCTCCTGGTAAAATAGGACTAAGCTTAAGTGTTTCTAGTGCGTATCTAATGAGATTTTGGATTGTGGCTATAGTCTATTTTTATAGATAATTACACCACCCACTATGTCCTAAGGGTGTGTGGATCTACACACAGGTGCTCTGAATGTTTTTACATCAGCTGGAGTGAAATGAACCATTTCCAGGTGTTTTGGAAAAGTTATTTTATTTACACATCTAGCACACACATAGTGGAAAAGAGGTGCCTCCTGTCAGCTACATGTTCTTAAATTCTCCAGCTGTCTTCAGTAGGTGACTGGATATCACTACTCAAATAACAGGGCTCACAGTCAGACAACATCAACGTCTAATGTCTGGAAACACTGTAGTGTGATTGTCCAGCATCAAAGTTCCTGTGGTTTTCTGCTAAAAACTGTCCTTTTTTGTGTTCAGCGTCAGAGGAGTTTGTGCGACAGAAGTACGTCACAGCAAGCTTCTCACCAGCCTGTCAGACCTCCGGAGTGAAATTATCAAGGAACTGTTGATGCATGACTTGGTTCTACATTTGTGAATTTGACAGGCCACAATGTCCAAAGACTTCCTTTGAGAATAAACTAGAGTCATTATCAAGAGTGAAACTCGAGCACACTTTTCTGAAAATATCATTGCAGAAGAAAATTGAGTCATTTAACTTGACGCAGCTTTCACTCTTAGGCACAAAACAAAAAGTAACAAAACGTGGTATTCTGAGAATTGCATGTAGAGTAATTTGAGAAGATGGAATGTGGTAGGTTGCTAATGCTGAGTCTGGGTGAACTTGACCTCTGCTCTTCAAGAGAAGGCCAACACATTCCTGTCAATTGAGATGGCTTAAGACATGTCTGGACAAGTCTTCTTATATTTGTATGTTTTCTGGAACACTGGACTACATTTGGATTGACTATCCAGTGGAAAATGGTTTACTATTTACCTGCATTCTATGTAAAGTCTATAGTATATAGGATCCAAAACGACATCTTAGCATAGCAGGTCATAAGTCACGCCACAATTTGTTAACTGTGCCGGACAGGTGGTTTCAAATACCAATGTCTGTGATTGAGAGATAAAAAGATTGTTTTAACAATACACAGGCAGATTAGTCACACTTCTTTCTGTTGAGGTGTTCTTATGGCGTGTGTGTTAGACTAACTGATAAAGAGCAAACAATATCTCTTAAGTACATGCTGTAAATGTACTTCTGTTGTAAGGGGTTGAGAGTGATAATGGATTAAGTGAACAATTGGTCTGGCTTTTGAGTCCCACATGGCTGGGGTCTCTGAACCTGTCCAAAGCACGTAAAGGAGTTACTCTTTAGCTTGGATCAACTCCAATCACTCCTGTTCAGAATTCCAGGAATGTCTGGCAGGAGTTGGAAGTCTAGAAACCACTGTGGGCTTTTTCCGGATTTTAGAAGAATGGTGATTTTTATGCTGCGCTGTGATAGGTTCAGCCTTGTTTTGTTAACATGAACAAGGGCGAAAATCTGAAAAGGGAAACAGCGCCAGTATTAGCGCTAGGAATTGTAGAGCACAATATCACATGGCACAGGGCAGGATAGCTTATTGTGAAAGGTCTGAAGGGAACACTTTTAGATGAATGTAGCCTTGTGAGCTGGTGCCTGGCATATAACAATAGAATTATGTCTCCTGGGGACAGGTATTAGTGGCAAGACATGCAGATCTAAAGGATTGGGAAAACCATTATCAAATTCTTTTAGAAATTCTGCTGTTGTGATCTAGAGAAAAGGAGTCTTGTTGTGTGTGTCTTTTTCATTATCTTTACATAAAACCTAAATTTACAGTTATTCAATACAGCTGACTTCCTTCTTCCAGAATCATGTTATCTCTCAAAACTGCTTGCTTGTCAATAAACTGATCACGGTTATCCATCTGAAGTGCCAAGCAAAGATTAAGTATTGATCTACACACTGTGTGACCCCCCCCCAATCAGATTCAGCATTTTTTTCCACCATTTAAATACTTGAAAATGGTTGTCGGTACTTAACACATACTCAAAACACAAATACTCAAGCTCTGTTGTAAACACTCATAGCAGGCTGCTATCAGATGGTCACGTGACGTCATGAATGATGGTTTTTACTATAGCTGTATGTTAATTATTCTTACCAGGCCAATGAGATATGGGCTCCCAGCATCCCCCAGTAAATGTGAAATAAAGCCCT
>JAZGTK010005661.1:4598-22010 GCA_036877625.1 Ambastaia sidthimunki
ATTAAAACCTCTTTATAAATCAGAGATAACCAAACTAAAACAAACTGATACAGTACATGCATATAATCAAACATATTTCAACAGAAATATGTATATTTAATATATTTACCTCAATGTAATATCTCTTATGCACAACATAAACATTAAAACATAGCTATAACCAACATTAAACACAAATAGAAGAAAAATAGTAATAAGTAACAAGAAAAGGAAGAAAAAGCAAGAAGAATCCAAGCAAAAACAATAATGAAAAAAAACTGAAAGAATGTTTTACTCTGCTATATACGAAAATATATGAAAATATATAATGAAAATATCTATAAAAAAAGCCTATTAAAGTGAGGGCACAGACATACGTCTGTTAAAATGTAAATCTACTGACACCAACTGCTGATCAAACACTGATGTGTAACATTAGGTAAGCCAATATTATCCACTAGGCCAATATTATCCTTATAGCATATTACATGATTGAACTTGTTGCCGGGGGTTGGTTAATAATTAAACACACTACTGTAAAACCACCACTATACAGTTTTGGGCAAGGTTTAAGATTTTAATTCATATTGTTTGTCTTATTTAATAACATTCTTTGCAATTAACTGTAATAATCAAATAAGATTTTTGTAAGAACAAGGAGTCCTACAACAGAACATATATATTAAATTATTATAATCGTGTCAGTTGTGGATTAAATAAAAAGACAAAAAAGAGACGGCCTAAATATTGTGACAAGATGCTTAAAGCAAAATGTGACAAGTGATGAAAATATTGTGGCAAGATGCTTAAAGCAAAATGAATAAACATTTTTTTGTGATTAAGCATCCAATGTGTCTCAGATTTTGCTGTTTAGTGTATAAGTTTGGTATTAAACTTTAAACAGTATTTTCGGGAAGCAGGTTCACAATATGTAAAACAGCAGTCAAATTAGACAGACGTACTTTCCTGTTAGCAAAACAGGTAATCATCGCAAACAACAAAACCTTCAGATAAGATATGATACCACTGTAGCTGATTTTTTTTGCAGGAGAAGGAGATGTAACTGTGTGTGGATGTGTTAAAGAAAAAACAAGATAAACATATGCCATAACCTAAAGAGTTTCTGAGTTATATCTTGGATAAAGAGGAATTAAAGAGATTTTTGTGGGAATGTTGTTAAGCTTAAACATCTTTATGAAAACGGGGTTTTCCTGGCAGGTTATGTAAGACTGTCAGCAGTAGATAATGTTATAAAAACATGGCCTAACATGTAGAAACTTTCTGCAGGAGTTCATATTATGTAGAGTAAAGCATAATTAGCCGAGGAATTGGGATGGAATCTGGCCTGAAGGTTTATAAGTGCTAATTCGTTGTACCATCCAATCCCCCCCT
This sequence comes from Ambastaia sidthimunki, assembly GCA_036877625.1. Classification (NCBI taxonomy): domain Eukaryota; kingdom Metazoa; phylum Chordata; class Actinopteri; order Cypriniformes; family Botiidae; genus Ambastaia; species Ambastaia sidthimunki. Next base: position 5,970 of record JAZGTK010005661.1, read on the forward strand.
GGCAAAAACCTTAAGCTGTGGTATGACACACACACACACACACTGACATGTTATACATGTGATATGCGCATCCACTGATACTAATAAATCTAAAACTAAAACTACAATGCCTCAATTGTTATAAGATAAACCTATTTTTGTAATCAGAGAACACACAATCACCATGTAAAGTTATGAAATACAAACATAAGCCAAGATCACAATGTCTGGACATGACATAGTTTAAGCAGTGCAGACATACTCATGACGCACAGGTGGTTTACTTTCACACAGGCTGTAACATGCACAACTGCTGCCTCATGTTTCCTCAGTTGTGTCACCTGTTGCGTGTCAGTAGGAGAAAGCCACAGCTGACTCGCCAATATACCAAGAGAAATTTCCAGGATTTCAGCAGGATTGATCGGTCATTTGTCACTGCATCACATCTTCCATAACTAACCCATATCTAACTCAACAATCACGTGCAGTTATTTAAAATGGTTAACAACAGTCCATTCTGACTATTCATATTCAAATCAAGTGAAATCTTTAATCAGTCAGTCAGGTGAAATTCATCATTGTGTTGCAGGTTTAACTTTTTGTTAATATTCAACTTGAAATAAATGTATATGAATAATGAAAGTTAAAAAAATAAAAAGTTAAAATAAAGTTTATAAATCAGTCTTAAAAAGTCTTAAAGTTCTTTAATCATATTCCCTTTCAGGAAAAGACGAGAAGTGGTCATGTAATGTGGTTAACGTTAACTGGTGTTGTCTTAACTAGCATCCCAAATCTGTCACTCAAATATCCAAGCACGATCCCTAAACCTTCACTAAACTTTATTAAAGTCTACATTTTCCAGTAAGAAATCGTCTTACCTGTTGAATCTCTTCTTCTCGAAGTCCTAACATTTGGACAGTCCTCGTCTCCATCCTGATACCGCGCTTCAGCCATTCGTGTGTATGTCCTAGTTAAACAACAATAACAAACTGATGGCAGTAGCACAACACTGCGGAGATATTTGAGTTTTTTTATGTATGCTTATTTTTAATATCACAAAGCATACGGTCTTATAGTGTGACTGGAGGCAGCGATACTCTGTGTGTGTCTGAGGCGAAAGCGACGGTTTCTCTGTGACAAAACATGCACGCGCGTCTCAACACGTTGTTCGGTAGAGGGCAGAAAAGACCGGGATTTGACCCCAACTAGTTACAATTCGCAAAAACTTAATAATCGATTAAAATAAACACTTTACAGTAACGCTGCACACGTGCGTTTAGGGTCATGATCTTAAAATGAACAATATTTGACAGTTAACAGAACTGTGTATTTCCTTGATCTGTTTTTCTGTGTTTTCAAACAAGTACATTATTTGTAACAGGTTTTCTATCAGATCAGTAACTTGATTAATTATCTTTGTTCCATGTCTTACGTCAATAAGCATACTAAATAAATAAAAAAAAATAAAAATCATAAAACGCTTATTTTTACTTATAAACCAATAAGTGACTATTTATTTATTTATTTATTTATTTTAAATCTATACGTTACTAATGACAGCAACACCGCAAACACAGGCAGTCATATGAGGAATTTAACACAAATTATGCATATATAAGTTCATATAACAAACCTGTCTTGATATGCTTTGTATTACAGGAATGGGATCTACACCATAGTATGTTTACATGCTTAATATCAATACACACACATATACACGTTTGTAAAGCTATCTTTGTGAGGACATTCATAGACACAAATAGAATCTCTAGCCCCTTACCCCAACCTTAACCATCCCAACTAACTGCCAAACCTTTACCCTAAACCTAACCTTTAACTAATTCAAACCCTAACCCTAAAACCAAGTCTCAACCCTCAAACAGCCCTTAAAAATGTCCTCACTTTACTCTCTTTGTCCTCACTCCAATGGTGCAACTGGTCACACGGGTGCTCACAAAGATAGATGGACAAGCACACACACACATTCTAGACTTTGTTGTTCTTACTGTATACTCATTCATCAAACCTGTTAAAATACAAACTGTATTATGTATTGCATGTTTTTATGTTGTTATATATTATCCCAACTAAAGTTACAATTTACCCAGTAGACGGATACCGTTTGCTAACTTTTGAGAAGACCAACAATCCAAAATAGAAAGCAAATATATTATATTATATATTATTATATTTTATTCATAATACAATGTTAATTTATTATAAAATATTTTTGTTTACGCCGTATTTAATATATATAGAAAATTCTGAGGAAGCGCTGACACGCTCCAGCCAATCACGAGGCGGCGCTAGGGTGTAGAAACGAGGCTTGTGCTTGAGCTCACCTTTCTAATCCCAGCTCAGGTGATCAAAACAGACCTGTCGTCAGAAGCCCTGGATCTTTAAAGTGTGTTTTCACAAACTCAGCCGAACCGTCAGCGTGATCCGGTTCTGAGACTGATCCGTAAGTTTATATTATGATGAATGCAACGCTTGTGGAATATGACACATGGACAAAGAGCTACTGAGTCGAACTTGTGTCAGGTGTCGGCGAGAAAAGCGCTTGGACTTTAAAGGCGAAGTATGTTATTAAGTATGTTACTTTAAAAAAACTGTACACGTTTCTTTTTATTTGACACATTTGACAGCATTTTGATGTGTTATTTTACGCGGTATCGTGTTCTTTGCGTTTGAAAGCGACGTTGTGTCCCGGGCAAGAGTTCCAGCTCATAACATGAAGTGCAGGTTGTTCTAGGTAGTCTGGATAAACAGAGAAACATGTATAGACTCATAATAAAGAGCCATGACTACAAATACAACTGCTTGGCGATTTACATATTTAAGTAACCTCGTAGTTATTTGTAAAAACATATTTATGTGTTCATTCAAGACATTTGTCTATTATATCGGCTTTTATATACTGGCTTCTTGTTTGTTGGTGTCATGACATATGCAAAGCAAATGATTTGCTTGAATTTGGTAATTAGATTGATCTTACATGAGCTGAAAGCAGAAAGCAGGGCTTGCAGACTTAGTTAATGCAGAGTAATCCAATCTTCATTGTTTAGATTGGGTTGTGGATTATGTAAACTATTCAAGATCAAAAATAATCATGTCTGTTTCTCTATGCGTGTTGTTGTTTGACGTTGTGCAGTGTGTGGTGTTTGTGTGTTGGGATCTTTAAGTCAAAAGGTATATTCTGGTACACTAGTGTTTACAGAAGTGAGGAGATAGAGTTGGAAAGTTAAACGGAATTGAAAGTTAAAGATGACTGATCTGGGAACTGTACTCTGTACAGACTGTTGTTAGTTCACTTCTGTGTGTCATCGCAGGTAAAAAAAACTCATACACACACTGAAGATTTTGTTGCCGCCTGCCCCTTTTTGTAACTTCAGGACAGGCCTTCATGTTTTGTGCCAAGCTGACATAAAGGAAATATCTTGGTCCCAAAAATTTTATGTAAAAATATTTCTTATTGTGCTTTTGACTGGCAGCTGGACATGTATCCTGTAATCTCATACAATCTCTTTCATAGATATAGTAAAACAGAAAATTATGAAATCTGTCTTTTTAAATCTAGATTTCATAATTCTGAAATGCTTCGTTCCAAAGCTTTTTCATCACACATTCATATAGCCACTGAGCTGAATACAGCTGAATGTCTGTTTTTTAAAAGGAGAAAGAACTTAGTTTGATACCACATTACGTGTATGTGTTTTGGCAGTAGAACAATAACAGTATGTATTAGGGAGGCTTATTAGTGAAACCAAACAGCTTGAGTCAATATTATGTTCAAAACGTAGAAAGAGCTTTTAAGATAGATGTAATGGTACATTCTCTGCATTATCCAGAACTGTGGGAAATGAGAGAAGGACATGCCACAGTCTGGCTCAGCCTTGTCTTATGCTGGGGATTAATGCACGTACACACACATACAAGCTAACCCTCAAAACCTGTTAACATCAGTAGGTTTACCTCACAAATTGAGGTCACAGTACCTCACAGTAGGTCCTCACAAATTGATTTTTTGACACGTGTGCTATATTTGTATGGACGTTTTAAAAAGTTTGACCCTCAAAAGTATTGCCAACAATGTAAATACACAGGCACACACATACATCCCAAGAATCCTCAGGGCTGTGTAGAGGTGATATTATCACAAGGCAATGATATTGTCAAGGCAATACTGTGGACATACTGACTGATTATTAAAATATTTAAACAATGATTGTCATGATGTTTGGGAAAACTGTTGTATCCCAGTATTTCAGTAGTTTCACCCAGTTGTGAGTGTTACTGCAGTGTTATGTAATAAAAGTAATACTCCAGTACTGAAGTATGTTCTATTCATGAAGCCCTGTTTACACAGACTGAATCACCAGAGACTCCTGCTGAATACTTTCATGAAAGTCTCAGTGTTCCAACTTCAAAAAGAGTTCTTTCTCTCTTTATCTTCCCCAATCTGCTTCTGTCTCTCTCTCCCATCTTTGCGTTTGATGCGACTCATGTTATTGCACCAAGGCATGCATCTCTCTTGAGACCATATGATAAGAGACGTGTGTGTTGTGCAAACATTCTCTCTCTCCCCACCCTTTGCTCATATGGATAATGAATGTTAAACATGCCACCCATTCGTGAGGAAACTGTCTAACAGGAAACAGCCTGTTAGATGTGGATTTTAGGATTGTTTACTGATTTGATACTTGTTTTCTTTGGGCATCTTGAAGTGATTACTAGTTGTTAAAGAATTAGTTTAACCATAAAAATTCTGTCATTATTTATTCTTTCTTATGTTGTTTAAAACCTGTATTACAAAACGTAAAATGTGTGGTTGGGTTGATTCAATACAATGTGTTTATTCAGTATTTAATATTGGTTGCCCATATTATTATGGCTGTACATAAAAGACTTTTTTGTCTTTTACAAAAAAAGGGTTGTGTGGCAGTGTATGTGTATGGGGTTATTCAGTTGGGCTTATGTCTTTACACACTACTTACATAATCTACAAGATGTCTATCTGTTTGTATTTCATGTAGAACTGCCCTCTGAAGGTCATCTAACATATAGCAGATATTTACATATATTTACAATATATATACTATATAGATATTTACAATATACAGTACAGACCAAAAGTTTGGACACACCTTCTCATTCAAAGAGTTTTCTTTATTTTCATGACTATGAAAATTGTAGATTCACACTGAAGGCATCAAAACTATGAATTAACACATGTGGAATTGTATACATAACAAAAAAGTGTGAAACAACTGAAAATATGTCATATTCTAGGTTCTTCAAAGTAGCCATATTCTAGGTTCTTCAAAGTGCTTTGATTACTGCTTTGCACACTCTTGGCATTCTCTTGATGAGCTTCAAGTCTAGAATACTAAATCATGTAGGTGTTGAGAAAAATGGAGCATTGGAGGTGTTTAATATTTTAAACTTGTCAACCACATAAAAACAAAAACTTGTTTTATGAAGGAAAACTATTGTTATGCTGGTCTCATGTACTGATAGCAACACCAGGTATGGTCTAAATATATTTATTTAAATATATATGTTCTGTGGAAGAAGTGGGACCATAAAATGTTTGTCCAGTCACTGCATTGTGAAGTGACAGGCTGGTGGTGACCCATACTTGGAATTTATTTCTGCATTTAAGCCATCTGGTAAGTGCACACACATTGGATTAGTGAGTTGTGTGTCACCCGGGGAGCAATAGTTACCTACCAGCATTGGGAATGGAACTTCCTAACTATTAGGCCACAACTGCCCAATAATAGGAATAATCTTGAGTGTCAAACTATGTTTTTACATGCCTTCACATGTAGAACCACATTTATGTATTCTGAAGGAGGCGTGGCCTTAATTCTGAAATGTACCGCCTGTGTAATTCAAACTTGTTTTGGTTGTTTAGTACAAATCCTCTTCAGTCGAAGCACCTCCTCATTCATGGTATAGCTGTGGCCATTGTAATGTTTGATGTCGTTGTTACCAGGCATGATGCAAGTTGTCTTGGATTATTTTTTGCTTTAGCAGGTACTGATTGTTTGGGTTGTTTATTTTTCCAGATTTCCAGTGAATTGAGTGGAAATAAGTACTAAAAATGTGTTGTTGTTGTTGTTCTTGTCAATATTGATAATATATAACTCTGTTATGCATGACACGTTTGGTCATGTGATCTCCAAATGGTGGCAACCGTGAGGGAGTCACTGATAATTACTGTGCCTTATTTCTGTGAATTTAATTTTAGTCATATTTCTCAAAAATACTATTAATTTCTTTGTATATTTCTTATTTAATTAGCAATACTAACTTTACCTTTAAGCTTCCGCTATTTTTCACACAATGGTGTAAGAGATTATTGTACGCTTTATCAGAGAAGGCAAACATAAGACTGCTGTTCCTTTGTTTGTCTTAATGGGGCCACCGTAGTTTCGTTTTATCTCTGTGTTACAGGCAGTTCTATCAAATCTGAAAGCATCACCTTTCTTAGTGTGTTTTGTTTGGTACCATAGATTTACAGTGTGTGTGTGCTTTGTCTTTATTGTAGTGAAACACAATTTCCTGAAAGCCATTCACACTCTGTAAACAGAAGATGATCACACAAACTACATAATTGTTCCATGTTGGTGTGTTTGCACGAAACACATATACCATATTTGCATGTATTCTTTATGTAAACTATCTCATTACCTTTCCAGCCCTATTAAATGTTTTTTTAGTTTCGCTGGGGATGCTAATGTCTCCATAGTTACTGGTCCCAAGTTACCTCTAGGCCTGTACAAATCCCACCAATCAGATGAAGGAAACGGGTGGTGTGTGTTGTTTATGCAGATCAGGTCTTTTGTTTGAAATCTGGGTACGAAACAGGTGATATAATGCAAACCTTTTATCACCTGTAAACCTTCAGCAGTGTGTGAATTGTGTAGTTTTTTTCGAATGTGTTTTCCTGTCAGAACTTCAGACCTGAATCATCTATCAGTCTTAAAACAAGTAGCAGGCAGAGTGTCAGTTTTGTGCTCCTGTGGTTGAGGCTGTAAATAGAGCTTGTAGTTTTCTTCCCCATGCATGCCCTGTAAATTTTTCAGCAGCCTCTGTCACTTTAATAGCCCACGCGTCACCCGTCGCCATGGGCACCAGGGTTCAGTAGAACCCTCTCATGTGTTTAGACGGTGCTTGATCATGACAATCATGCCTGCTTTGATTTGCTTACGGGTCCCGTGTGTGTGTGTGTGAAAGAGGATGTGCCAGGTGTATCCGTCATGAAAGGTATATTAGAGATCAAAAACCGTGCGTTACTGCCAAGATCCATGCAAATAAAAGTGGATGTGGCAAGTAAATAAACCAGTTACTTGCCAGTTGTTGTTTTTTATTAGGAACGTAACAATGCATGATATGAAAGTGTAAGAATGATGACTAAAATGTTTCTCATGATGTTTGTAGACAAAAATGTAATTGTGCCAACATATTAATTTCTGACATTAGAAAATTGTTGCCAATAAATTAATTTATTGCTGCCAATAAATTTTCATTTGTGTTATTCCAGATTTACACACACACACACACACACACACATGTATACATGTATGTATATATATATATTACACAATATATTTGGACCTGTCTTATTGCTTCAGATGAGGGATCTAAGTTCATGATCTGGCAGTTGGACATACAGTGTGGAATGTGTTAAGATAGTGCTAATGGATGACGTGCAGAAAACAATCTCCAGCAGTTATGACAGCTCTGTGATAGGGTGGGACAGGCTTGCTTGCTATGTTTCTGTCTCGCTCAACCTCTCCCTTCAGTGTGACACTCCCTTTGGCTTGCAGGGCACGAAACCCAACCCATTCTCAAAAGAGTAATTTACAAAGGGACTCCAAACAAATATTCTGACCCTGACCGCTATCATGTTACTTTTTGAAATGATGAACATGTAAAATAAGAAAGCTCTAGCCCTTGTCAGTTGTTAAACTTTAAAAGTGTTTTTCTCCCATGAGGTCTTGTGAATTTTGGTGTGGCTACAAACACAAGGAACCTGTTTTGTCAGTTGTGGTGTAGCAGGACAGTGTAAACCTGCTTCATAGAATGTGTCAGACAAGCGCTGAGGCAGCTGGAGCTGCCAGAGTGTGTGTGTGTGTGTGTGTGTTTATTTATATTTATATATATATATAATACGCAATATATATTATATTTATACAGAATTACTTTGTTTACAGAACATGTGGCGCAGTCATACAGTGAGCCAGTCAATTTTCCTTTAATCTGAGCCAGATTATCCTCTCCTTGTGTGTAAATACACAGTCAGTAGTCAGTAGTTTGGCCATCACCTGTTCTCTCTCACAAAAACATCCCAGTTTGACGGTTGTCCCAGAAACAGTATGGAATGTTACTTGAGTGTCATAATAGAAACAACACTTTATCCTAAAGGCAGTGTAGGCTTTTAAGGCTTGTTTTGGACTGAATGCAATGGTAGGATGTCCTGCTTGCATGACAAACTATGTATGCGTTCATGTGTTGGAGAAGGTGTGAATTTGGAGAGCACGGGAGGGTGGGAACTTTGAAAACTAGCTTGCTATTGCTAGCCTCTCTGAAATTGCCTACACTACCTTTAACAATTGCAAATTGCCTTCCTAGATTTGCAAACACTTCCCATACAAGAAGAATGGACTGATGTCTGGTATGGTTTTCAACATCTCTGGTATGGTTTTCAACAGAATTGCATCTTTTAATTAAAATGTTATGGAGGTTCCTTTCCTTAGTATATTTTCTGAAGGGTGCTGTTCAACTAGAATTTTAAATACATTTCATTGTTATTACAGTTTGTCATGTAAAATTAATGGTGACATGTTTTGTTCTGTTAAGTTAATATCTCAGAAATGTAATGTGACTTTTGACAAGCATTGACACTGTAAAGATGAAGACAGCTGACAAAAAAGGGAGTTATGGTTTCTTGCCACAGGCACCTTTATTTTGCTCAGTGGGTGTTTACAGACAAATATATTAAGATATAAAGGGCTTTAATTCATCAGATGAAATTAAGATGGCAGAAATGTAGATGAAGGATTATCTGTTTGTTTGGTGTGAATATTCATTTAAATGTGGGAAACTGCTTGGATTCTGTCTTTCCCTTAAAGATCTTTTTTTGTGGTTTGAAATTTTCCAGGAACTTGAAAGTTAATTTAAAATTAAATTAATGGAATTGACTTAATGACTCTACATTAACAGCAGTTATCTAATTAAAGTAGACAGTGTGTTTGCTTACTGGCTTCATTCTTTGACACAGTTTGATGTCAGACCATTATTAAGATAAGACATCTCTGCTCAGTCAGGAAGACCATTTAGTAAATGTCTTTGTAGAACCCAGTACCAGTTTTGTAACAGTATCTCCTCTGATCTCTTTCAGGAAATAGAACAAGATTAAGAATTCGGTTTTCCTTAGTTTGTTCTCTAGAACGTTTCAATGTCCCATCTTTACTTTGATTAATGAGTTTGTGTGTTTTGGGGTCACTTAAAAAAACTGTCAATTTCTTAAGCCGTGTTTCATATGGACTTTCTTAGAAGTCTCAATCAGGGAGGCGGGGTCAGCTAGAGGTCCTCAACAAGCGTCCAAGGTGGCCTCAATTTGACAATGTGAAAAGGGAAGTTGAACTAAAGTCAAAAACTTTAAATAAGTCACATTCAACTCAGCATTAAAAAAGTGTATCTGTATGCAATTGTGTAGTCGGCTGAATCAGTAAATGGCAGTTTCTATAGAAACATTGGACATGTGGTGTAACATTATCTGTATAGTCACTAATTCAGCTCCATATGCTCAACAGTCGCACTGGTCATGGACACACACTGAATCATTGTTAGAGAACTTGAGCACAGCTGAGGTATGTGGGTAATCTTCTTAGTCAGCTGCATACTGTAAACACACAGGCTGTGTTCAAAACCAAACGCAGCTGCCTTGCTGCCTAGTTTGTCAATGACTTCACAGGCAGTGTTTGTACAGGAGACTGTTTCCTTAGGAAACTGGTTTCAGATGGGCCTCCAAATCACCATAATATCATGTCTAATGACCTAGAACAAATTCAAGTGAGCTTAAGACATAACAAAGCAATTGAGATCTACGAAGATTTTTCTTGCTGTAAGTACTGTAGGAAGTTCAAAACTCTGCCGTGATGTTTTTCTATCTCCCTCCTTCAGAATTACTAAGTAATTCTAAAAATTACTAAGTGTTTTTCTAAGTCCCTCCTTCAGAATTACACTGTGGGCTCAGATTGGTTAGCTGGCCCAGTGTTTGTTGTAATCGGCTACCTGCCTTGTGCGCATTGCCATAAGTTGACACAGAGGGGCGGAGTTTATTCAAATTCTGAGCATCATGACATCATAAAAACCAGAAAACGGCGCCTTGTAGTTCCTTTCAGCCATTTATTGTAGCGATTTCGGTTAAAGAAAATATCTCCCTATGCAATGCACTTTGAACTACTTTGAGTCATTTGACAGATATTGTTTATGCTCAAACAGCAACATTACACACTAACTAAAAGGACCCCTTTAATGCTAAACGTTATATACCCCCACATTTCTGTATTGCCAGCTCCTTTCTCCATAACTTCCTCCTGCTTATTCCTGCTTATCTGCAGCATATACAGTATTTCAATCTCTTTCTTACTGCTCAGATCCATCTAGTCATTTCCTTGCCTCTTCTTGCCCTTATCACTCACATGCTAAGCTAAACTGTTCTCCTTCCTCTGTTGTCATCCCTGCAGACCTCCCTGTGACTGGATCTAATTCTGTGTATTTCACAAGAGCTCCTTAACTCTTGGAAGACGCCGATGTTCTCCAGTTTACAATATACGGCTTTCAGAAGAAGTCTGGATGAGGTAGGTGGAAATTCATTCTGGTTTCTGTGCAAGTGTGGACTGCCCCATATGTAACTAAAACACATCATGTTTTCTTTCAGTTAGTACTTTTTGCAATGACTGCCTCATTGAGTTCAGACGTGTGTAACTGTCTGTCTTCACTGATTGGTTGGTTAATATTGTGTGCTTCACATTGAAAGTTTGCAGTTGTGTTGTGTGATGCACCCCTTTAAGGTAATGGTTTTAAGGGAGACAGTATTAATTTTAAGGGAGACAGTATTAGATGTCAGTATTAGATGTTTGTGGAAGAAATGTATGTGTAATCGTGCTACTACTGTCCCTCTCAGCAAAACATGGAAGATGTTGTAGATGGAAGAAAAATGGGAAAAGTTTACAGTGGTGTAGCTGAACTTTCCTGAAGTATATTTTTATTGTTGGTTGTCATTATTAGATATCTGAGGGTTTTCTGTATCATTAGTGGCTCTAAACTGAATTGTAAAAATTTTCCAAACACTCCCCTCATGTTTTATTGGTCAGCCAAACGGAATCCCCAAAGCCATTACCTAAACTTGTGTTGCTATTTTGGGCTTGATCTAAAGAAAAAGAAAAACAGAAGAAAAAATTACACACTTCAGCTAAATGGCACTTACTTTCCTTCTGTAAGTGTGTGTGATCATCAAATATGCTTTATCTTAGCATGTAGATAAAAATGAGACACCAGACCACATGGTTTGAGAAGAATACTACTGTTTATACTGGTACTCATTTTTTAGAAAACACCCACCCTCATATAGAAACCATGTATAATTCTCCCACATATTTTATTTAACTAGAGGCTAAGAGCTTCCTTGTATCCATCCATAATCATTTGGCATTTGGATGAAGCAAATACGCTTCTGGCTATGTGTATGTTTATTGATTTGATTAAAAATAGCTCAGCATAAGATCAGACTTTGCTGTACTGCTACATTAGTTTTTCATGAACTGTAGTTTATGTAGTAGTAACATATAAAATTACATAACGGTGAATATTATATACAAAGCTCACATCCACATGCTAGTAATTAGCATCTTACTATGAGCGACATAATGTCCTTCTCACTGTGAGCAACATAATGTCCTTTTGACATTGTGTCTGACCTTATTGTTGATAAGGGGGAAATACCTTGAACATGGGCTGGTGGAGGGCAGATAAATCTTCCTTGTAATCCTTCAAACCAGAGGCTTTGTTTTTCTGGAGATAATGCAGTGCTATGTTACTATCTATGTTTGGTTGTGCAGTATAGCTTCTCGCAAGAAATCTCAGTTTAGCTGGTGTGAAATGATGTACAGAAGCTATTGGAAGAGCTAGGTTTCTTTTCAGTTCACAATTGGTACAGTACAATTTTATGTTTGTTTTTGGCAAGCTGTTTTCTGATTGGTCTCTTCTGTGTTTAATCATCTGCAGGTCTTCACTGTCTAATGGTATGGTACAGTTAACCACATTTGGTCCCCCTTCAACCTGAACATTATGGTTTAGTCCTGCTGTGGGTACAACGATGGCATTTATGGTTGCCAATGGAAATCGAGGTGGCCAGACTCTGGTCCTGAAGGATGTCGACCCTGAAACATGCATGATTGTGTTCAAGAACCACTGGGCACAGGTACCTGATATTTTCCCTCCAAAATGTTGTCTCTCCATTTGCTGTTTTTAGATTATTATGCAAATGTTGCCGAAAAAACAAAACAAAACTAAGAATGAGTTTAGTGGTCTTTTCCATGTGAGAATTATTTTCTAACAGACAAAGTTTCAGACATAACTCTCAGAAAAGTGTATGTATTCGGTTGGCGTGATTAATTAAGATATAAAAATGGCAACAACTCTATCAGCTACATCTTCTCTACCCCTGCCTATTATTTTTACATATTTGTTGTATATTTCAGAACACAAACATAATTTAAAAGTATTTAATGTGGTTTATGACACTTTTTACAAACTACAAAATGGGTCTAAAATTAATGGGTCAGTTTATTAAAATTTAGGAGTGCTTATCTATGATCTTGTGAAAATGGGGTTTATCCACCCGATTAGATCAAACCAAATATTATATAGTTATATTTTCTATTTTTATCTATGTTTGATCTAAGTTGACAAATTGTGCAATATTATAAAAAAATTAACGTTACATCAAAATCCTTATTTGCGTTATTTTCTATAAATAAACATTAAACAAGCATTAAGATTAAATAAACATTTACACAATTAAAAAAGATGAAAGAATAGATAATAGTTCATCAGATTTAGCCTAAATTAGGCTTGTTATCTGGTTTGAGGATTATAGGTTCAAGGTTATAATCAAAATTAGTTATTTTATTAAACTGAAAATCCTGAACAAGTCCTTGAACAAACTATTCTGTTCTGATGTTACCCTGTAAAAAAGACCAAACACTGTTTTTGGAACCTGTTGATCCAACAGAAGGTGTCAGAACATAGAAAAGCATTGTTTAGATACAGCTTGCAAACAGTTTAGGCCCTTAAGACAGACTTTGGGATGCTTTTCCAAAAGAAAACAAGTATGATTGGTAATTCCATATTGGAATATGAGAATAGTTTGGCACTCGGTTGCTAGTTAGTTAACCACTGTTTCAGTTTCCACTCCTACTTCCTCTTCCTCCTTATTTTGCATTTATGAACGATATACTTTGCTTAGAGCAATATTCCATTTGACCTTGCTCGCACTTTATTTTCCTGAAGCCCTCAGGTCATTCCTTTACTTTGTTAATAAAGCCAGTGTTAATGTGACACACCTGACTGGGAGTTTGTTGCTCAGATAACAGAGCAGCACCAGAACAAAGAGCTCATTGTTTCCTTTGATCTGGTTTATCGCAGCTCTCGCCTTATTTTGAGCTACTTTGCATAAAATAGACGAGGTATCGATTACTGATTCATAGCACTACTTCATTGTGGTTTACTAAAATAATGCTGAAATGGGAATAAATAGCTATATATGAAACTTTCTTATTAAATCCTTTGCTCACATCATGACCGAACAGGCATTGTAGCCTTATATAAGACCTTAAAAAACTACTCACTTCTTCAGGAATCTCTACAAATAACAGTGTTTCGAAAGTTACTGACTTTCATTTGATTTCATGTGATATCATGTAAAACAATATGGCAGCTTAAGGTTTTTTTTATGTTTTCTATATTGAATATTTGGATCAAACTGAAACCCTCCAGTGTGAATGACCTCTGATCTCTGGACCTTCATCAGGTGGTGAAAATTCTAGAGAAGCACGAGCCCTTACGCAGTCATCTGGGCGTCCTGGGTGGAGGTCTCGGTGGGGGTGGAGGACTGGGCGGCCTCCGGTTCGGCCCAATCCCTGGTGACGAGGCCAGTGCCGTGCAGAACTACGTAGAGCACATGCTCTTCCTCCTCATGGAAGAGGAGTGTGGTCAGAGTGGAGCCATGGGTCCCATTCTGGAGTTTGTGGTAATGGAAAACGTGTTGGAGAGACTGTTCATCTGGAGCTTGAGGAGAGAATTCACAGATGATATGAAACTGGAGCAGCTGAAGATGTACGAGATGCTGATCGGACAAGCCAGGCAGCCGTTGCTCCATCATAAACCCGTGCTCAGGCCCTTAATGATGCTCCTGTCATCTTGCTCTGGTTCCCCGTCAGGTCCAACGTCTTCTGCTGTGGAAACAGAGCTGGTGCTGCTTCTGAACCAGCTGTGCAGCGTTCTCGCTAAAGATCCGTCTGTCCTGGAGCTGTTTTTCCACACAAGCGAGGACCAGGGAGCTGCTAATTTCCTCATCTTCTCCCTGCTCATTCCTTTCATACACAGGGAGGGGTCAGTCGGACAGCAGGCCAGAGATGCTCTTCTGCTCATCATGGCACTTTCTGCTGAAAACCATGTTGTGGCCAAACACATCGCAGAAAACACCTACTTCTGTCCGGTATGAGTTTGTTAGTGTGGGTCTTTCTGTTTTCCTGTACTGTTTCCTGGTCTTTAAAGAAATTAAGGTCTTTAAAGGAATGTTCCTGGAACACTTCTAGTGTAATCATGATGAGCGCAAAAATTATTTCTCGTCCCTTGCTTATATACAAAAGCAAAAATCATGGTTACAGTAAGGCATTAATATTGGAAAAATGGCAGTAAATGTGCCAGTCCATAACCATTAAAATATAATTTTATTTATTAATGAGAGAGAAGTTGAATTTTTTTGTAATCAACATTTTGCCACAAGGGCTGTTTAAGCACTTAAATTGTATTAAAAAGGAAAATTCCTTTAAGCTTTATTGGACAGAATTTCAGTTTCTGCTGTACTAAGGTGTATTTAATGCAGTGCATTACCTAAATAAACATTTAATTAGGGACTGTAGCGCTTCCCGTGGTTTAATGCATTAAGAGGAGTTACACTGTTTGGCTGGTTAGTTACACTGATTGATTGGTCACAGCATTAATTTTTTTTCTTTCCACTGTATTTTTCCTCTCCCTAATGCTACCTACATTCCTATTCTAAGCATCTGATTGGACACAGATCTGTGTAGTGCAGGATGAGTCATCAATATTTTTAATCAGTTTTTTTTTCAGAAGAGAAATCTGTCAATTTTAAACATGTCTGCTAAAAGTGATATGCCAACGTTTAGTACACAAACACACAGACTAAAAGCCACAACAATCTAATTTTATGATTTCATTTTCTTTAAATGCACAATTAATCCCATAACACTATTAAAACTAATGTTCATACAAACAGTGACATTAAGACAACTTAATGTAATAAGAACTTAAATGTACACTTATTACATTGTCATCATCATAAGAACTAGCAGCAATGCAAAAAATACTTATGACTGGGCCCCAATATGTTTTATTGAGCATTAAGTCTTTTAAATGATGTTACAACCATTTTTGAGTCACACCGCAGTCAATGAAGCAAACAGAACACCCATAACCATACAAAAGTGTATTATTCTCACTGGTAAATGAGTAAAATAATACAACAAGAGTGCTATTGTTTCTGAATATTAACAGGCTTTTCTTTCAAAGATCTGCCACACTGGGCCCCTCTTATATAAAGGCATTAGAGATAATTGCATAATCTTTGACAGCGCGCATGAGCAACATTCTTATTAAAATGACATCACCCTTAAATGGCCGCAGACATGACCTCACATGGACATTTTATTACTGTATTAAAAAATACAATAATAAATATTA
>JAZGTK010005662.1:0-22009 GCA_036877625.1 Ambastaia sidthimunki
TTGTATTTCTATCTATTGTTTTCTTGTTAGCACGAATACTAAACATCATACTAAAATGAATACCAAAACAGTAATAGGATTCATAATCTAGTTTAAACCTAAAAATAAATTTATTTAATAAAAATAAAAATATATTTGTATATGTGTGTATAATGTAGGCCATTATTTAAATGTCAGTAAATCAGTGATATTGGCCATATTAACTTTAGTGGATGCAGGGAAAAATTTCCTTGCATCCATTGAAGCACATCCAAAGATGCTCTTTGGAACATGCTCAAATCATGCTGGGATAACATGGATCATCAGGTTTGGCACACACTTGTGGGGTCCATGCCAGACTGTGTGCATGCTGTCATTAAAACAAAACATGGGCGTACCAAATAATATTATTATATTAATATTAAGTTTTCAATTAGATTTTCACTCAAATTGTTGGGCTAATTTGTATTTTACTAAAAGATAATGTAATGATACCACTACTGGATAAAGAAAGTAATGTTAGGTATTGCATAAATGGAAAAAAAAAAAAAACATTCCAACAGTTTTTTTTAGACTTTTGGACCCAACAGAATACAGCAAGCAATACAAAACACCCCCAAATGATTCAAGAGCCCATGTCAAAGATTCTATGCTACACTGCTCTGCAGCAGGAAATGTTGATGGTTCTCTCAGAAGGCTTTAAAAAGTCACAGAGTCATTCATGGTGCCCTGGGGAAAAGAGCAGAATCTGTCTGTAGAATGTCAATCTTGGGTCTGATGTCTCTATCTCCTGCTTTCCTTTGCACATACAGTGTCTAATTCTGTATGCAGAAGAACAAAACACATATGGTGGAAACAGAAAAAATATGCCTCACAGTAAATTTCAAAGGCTGGTTGAAACTCCTCGAGGGTTCAGCCGTTTCTATATTGGGAAACCGTGTAGCTACCAAAATGTCGGATGCATTTTTTCGCATATGGTTCTTGATTACAGCTGCATTTTTCTGAGAAAGAAAGATAAATGGACTGATACATCTGCAGACTGCCACACAGTGTGATCCAAAAAGGAAAAAATTACTTATCTTGATTAATGCTGGATTAACCGGCGTCGGGCTTCATCTGTCACGAGGTTTTTGTCCCCATGCAGGTTCACAACATCATATTATCAACAGCAGTATATGATATTTCTATATGATTGTGCTCCACCTCAACAATAACAAAAACAGTACCAGCTTGACCATGAAGCCTCATGAGAGAGAAAATGACAGAGAATAGAATTAAGAGAACTTTTTTGTCAGTATGAATTTTGACAGTCTGAATTTTGTAGGTGTTTGTGAAATAGTACACGGGGCACTTTGTTGAAATTTTGTAGGTGGCGCTATGGAGCCATTTTGCCACACCACATTCTGAAACCTATACTAGCGTTTGAGGTTCTCTGTTTAAGTCACGTGTCTACAAAACATAGCAGACATGGACAATAGAAGTATTCTTTTGGTGAGGCCTGTCCATTTTACATATGCTAAACAAAACAAAACATCTGTTTCAATTTCTCTGCTGGCAGTTAAAAATTACTTTTAACAAGTTCATCTTGCAAGCAGTGGGGACAAAAATGACTCTTAACCAACCTCTCTAAATAACAGTGGGGATAATTAGGAGTTAAGCTTAATTTTATTGAGTCATGCAAAGCAGTGTGATTAATATTCCAAAGGCTGTTCACACAGTCACACACACATATCCAAATCACATAATCTTACACGAGGGTCAGAACATTCCAGTGGCATCTAATCAACATGTTCCTCATATACTCGAAATTACATTCCTGAAACTGAGTCAGTCTCCACTGTTGGCCTCAGGCACTGTGGAGCAAGCAGAGTGGCAAACTGGCCTGTGTGGTAATGGGTGGGGTCAAAGATGGACCAACTGTATTCATAACGCACATAAAATGGGCCACGAAAACAAAGCAGCAATGCATTTGAGAAGAAGAGAGAGAGAGCTGGTTATTATCTTCCTGTCCTCTACACCATCATATCATCTCTGAATTAAATGTAAGGATGACAGATGTTGCCCATCACAAGCTGGTTACAGAGGTCAAATCAAGATCCATATGCTGACCTTTCCCTCCATCACTTTCCTCTGCAGTACCATCAGCTCTATCAGTGGAAACTAATGACTGGTAATAGACCCACTTCAAGCCCGCAGCATCATTTTCCAGCATCGTTCTGCTCTGTGCCTGATTCGAACCTGGTTACCAGTTGATGAGGGCTCTTAATAAAACATCAGAGCATCACAACATCACTGCTGTGATTTCTGCTCTAGTGTCGTCTGTGTCAACAATGACTCTGTCATTTGTCTGTCTGACATTTAGGTGGGGGGGGTTGATTTTTACAGTTTTTTTGTTTTTGCTGTAAGCCCGCATGTGCTCTGATTCAGGAACACACTTCAGTGTACCAGCGAGATGTTATCTGGGTTATGCTTTGTGATCGTAATGCTTGACTGAAGTGAATCAGGCTTTTGTTCAAAGTGGTGCAGTGTCAGAACAGGGTGTGTGAACGCCAATTTCACATCACAAATACTGCAGAATGACACCAAAGGTCAAAGTGTGTTTTAAAGGAAATAATTGTGTGGTCTCTGAATCTTAGGACAGTGTTTATGGATGTGAGAATCACGAAAATATCACATTCTATCCAAAATAAAATTAAATAATGGTTTGTATGAATAAAATTAAGCCTATGTTATATACTTTTTTAATAAACATAAATTGTCTTAATGACAATTAAGAGCATTTACCCTCCAAATTCTCATTACTTTGTTGTTAATAATGATTGATGCCACAATGGAAAACACAATAATAAATAACTTCACAATGCAAATCTTAATGATCCTAAAACAGATTCAATTTAAGCAAAATATATATATTTATATATATATATATATATTCTACCTTGTGAAATTAAAATAAAGCATAAAATAAGGGCAAAATAAACCCCACACATATATATTTTCCCACACATATTTTCTAATGCTTGAGGATTAAGCCCATGAGTAGAAATGAAGATAGGAGACAAGCACAGCATCTGACCACATCCACACAGAAATGATCTCCGGTGGAAGCCCACACTCATCTTCCCTCAGTTTCACAGACACTGACTGCATCTGCAGAAAGAATTCCTTTAGCCTCCTTTGTAGTACAGGACGAATCCCTCACAGTGTGCACTTCATGTATTTGGATAACGTACATTGGGAGATCTTTTTGTGGCTGGATGTCTGTGGCCTGAAGAGAGCATGTGCAGTTTAATAAGCCTTTTTCAGTCCGCTTCAGTTAGGCTCAACTCCACAGGAGAGCTGAACAGTGGCTGCCCGCAGTGAACAACACTGAGCTCCAAAACTGATAGAATAAGACAGTCAGTGCCGGAGAGCCAGTTTTACAGGAGAGAGGCAGGAAAAGGGAATTCTGTTTGATTCAATATGTCATAAGTGTCTTGTTTTTTGGAAAAACTTACATTGGCATTTATGCATTTTGCAAAAGCTTTTATCCAAACCGAATTGTAGTGCATGAAGTTAAACAGTTTAGCAGTACTTGTGTTGCCTGGAAATCAAACCCACAACCTTTGCATTGCTAATGTAAAGCTAAAGTTGAGCTACAGTAACTTGACTAGTCGATTAAACCAAAATGACATAACGTTCATTTTCTTTTAAATAGTGTAAAATGTCATATTTGAATTATACTGTCTTTCATATCATGTCTTTTATAAATTACAGATTGAATGTTCATTACATACATGATTGAAGCTTATGTACTCTTCACTCTGTGGTAATTGATAATATTCCACCACACCATAAAACGACATTGATTTTCTGTGGATGAAGCCTCATCTGAGGGCTACAGACAGTTGCTGGCTGTTCATTTTCCATAATACACACACACACTCACACACACAAACGCGCACACACACACGTTTACTTCTCTAAATGTACTAACTTCTCGAACTTCTCTAATTGTTTTTATACACAGCTAGTTATAAACACTACAACCTAATCCTAACAAAAACCTTTCTGCACTTTTACAACCAAAAAAACACTTTATTTACCATAATTTTTTAGCATTTTTACAAATGAGGACATCCCTAAAAATAAGGTTTTGCTCAGATTTGTCAGGTTTTGCTGACACAAATTTGGCCCCAGTATATGGTAAAGAAGTGATCTGGATCTGGTTTAGATGAGATGGTTAAAGGCTTCCCAGTTTAGAGCTGATTTATTTCAGTCTTGGTCTGTGTGCATTTTACACACTGCCTGTGGGCTAATTCTGTTTCACAGTCCAGCGTGTGTAACGTCAATGAGAAATCAGACATCAGCCAGGGGTTGTCTGGTCAGCAAGACAGCTCATATTGCAATCCTATAACACAACAATGACTAGTTACACTGCTAACTTATAGCAGCACAGACGTGAAGGTATTTATTCTATAGTCCGACTGTTAACCTCAGAGATCTCAGTGGTGACATTTCACGTCTGATGTATTGTGTGTTATCGACTCCTGTGTGTGATTTTGCTTTTTCTCTGATATGAGAAATGCGGTTTCGTATCTCGAATTAGAGCGTGATGGAGTCAGAGCAGGAAAGACATGAATAGAGAGCAAGAGAGGACGAGAGAGCAAAGAGGGAGATTAAAAACAGAGAGAAAGAGAGAGAGATGCGTAAGGAGAGGGAAGGAGAAAACACAGTTGACTTCCTCTATCGTTACTTACACCTGCAGTAGGATGCGATCTCCATAGCAACAGGACTTGCCAACAGCGTGCAGAGCTGATTTTGAGGTGGTGATCTTAAACACCCCCTTTCTCTCCTTTTTACTGCAGTGTTACCGTACAAGGCATCCAATGTGTTTCCTCCACAGTGTTGCTGTGTCATTATACAATGCTAATGCTGAACGCTTATGGCAAAAGTATGTATTCATTCCTAAACACTGTGCTATAAATGCAAAGTGCTTTTTAATTAAAGCTGTAAATCATTATAAAGATTTTTGAGTGTGATACCTCGATGAGATCAGATGGGTGAAACATGACAGCTTTGCTAACATGTCAGCTATGCTAACATGTCACCTATGCACAGTCCATACACCAAAACAACACAACCACAGACCTGGCCTTGCATACTCTTAAGTGACCACCACACACATGATTTTATTAGATACAAAGCAACAGCTGCTTAAGACCTAAAGCTGTTATCATATCTTTATATCATATCATATGTTATCATTATCATATGTCATTTTTGGTATGTATTGTTTAACTGTAACAGTTTGTTCTGACGGTTTCACACACAGGCCACAGGAGTTAAGTTGTGGTTTAAACACTGTGGTTTAAATGAACTTCTCTGCTGGCAGCAGATCTGAATTTTACATGCAAACAGTCTTTTTAATGGCCAGATCTAACAAAGCAAAAGTTCCACGTTTACCAAACTCACTTCAGATGCATGAATCAGACTCTGCAGGCAACAATGTTTTAATAAACTCGCTGAAGCATGAAACCTTGCTGTGTAGAAATATTGTTAAAGTTAATATGGTCTTTAGCTCTAAAACTGTTTTGAATGCATGAATTTTGAATGCTGTCATGCAATCGTTGCTCACCGCTAAGTATTCATCCTGTGACAGCCAATGCAGTGAGTTTTAATTAAGTGATGGCTCAAATTTACAGTTTCAGAGCTGGCATTAGTTCCGGCCACTAAGAAATATACACAGTTCTCAATTGTACACTGTCCTCTGGACCTGCTACTTATTCCCAGATTACTCAGCTGCCTGGTGTAGTGCAGCCTCATCATCTGATTGATAATGAGTCTGATGATCAGGCTGCATGCGCAATCACCTGCATGTGAGCGCCATCTGGTGGATGGGGAACGAAATAAAGGCGCAAATATTCTGCAGGCATGTTTAATGAATGTGGGACGTACTGATTTGAAATCGCTACACGTGAGATGCAGTCTAGTTACTAATGCTAATAATAGTATATCAATAAAAATAATTAAGCGTTTAATAATTGTAAGCAATAATAAAGCATTTTACAGAAAGCCAGATTACATTTAAAACTTAAAATATGCTCTACATTTGGCTTTAATTTACTCTTAATGTGTTAAATGTTGCATATATCAAGTTTGTACATACTATATATGTTTTAGTTATTAAAAATCATATTCAGATATGATTTTAGATATATAAAATCCTTACAATACCTTGGTCTGATCAGTGTGGGCTAATTACACATTATCTATCAAATAAATCTTGATTTATCAATGAATCAATCACACTGAATTAATTGCAAATACATTCAAATGGTCTTTAACCACATCCACTCTTTAGAAACCTCCTCATTTTAAGTGTTCAGGAAACTGGACAAGTTTGTTGTAGCTGTGCTTGCTTTCAACTTACAACGCCAGTGAAAAAAAAACATCAGGAACTATATTAAATTTTTGGACATTCATTTCCCTAATTTTCCTGATTTGTCTTACAAATTCCTATTGTAGGATTGAAAAGGAGCACAAAGGTTAGGAAGACCAATCGTCTGATGTTTTTTGTCATCTAGGATTTCCACTCTTCACTGAATAGGGAATAATAGCTATTGAGATGCATCTGAGTTCAGCCTCTCCGTGCCATTTATCATTAGTACACAGCCTCTTCATTTTATACCCACATGCAAGCCATCATTAGTGTCAGCACCAAAAACTGTAGCACTATTCTACATGCACCACTGCACTGTCTGAACAAACAGACTCACATACATCCACACACAGGGTGTCTGTTATAGCACACAGAGCTAAGTTAGCTAAATGGCTAATATATCGTAGACCCCCGCAGTGAACAGTTTTAGGTTAAGAACTTTCCCTAAAATAACTAAATCATTAAAAATGATTTTAAATGCTCAAAATGTCAAAAAGTTTTTAAACATTGTATTAACATTATTGCTTGGTTATAAAAACATTCAAACATTTTTAATCTGTAACATTTCTGAAATGTTCTACAACAACTTTTAAACGTTTTTGGTATACGCGATACATAACATTAAAACATTCTGCTACCATTACTGCAAGAGTGTTTTTGAAAACTTTGAGAGAACTTTTAGAGAACATTAGCCAGTGTTCTGAGAACATTCTATATTTGCCGGGCCTACAGCACCAAAGCCTGTAAATTAGCACACTGCATTATTGAATTAACACATTTGATTAATTATATAAAGTACAGTTTATTTTTCAGGTAATTTGCTTATAGCACATTCATTAAATCCATAACACTATTGCTATTCAATAGTGATAGACTCAACTTGGTACTTCATAGTACCCAAATATAGTATTATGCAAATGAGATGGTTCCCTTAACATGCCAAACAGTCTGACGACTGTTTTAATGTGTTAGGTTTTTGTTTACATGTGCAATTTCGTATAGTGATTTGCGTTGTAGGCCTTTCCTGTAATAGCCAGTTTGTTGTCATGGACACAGATTAAAAAAAAATATGATCTGTGTCCATAGCAACAGAGTGAATCTCAGTACATCCAAAAATGGTTTGGGGGGGAAAGTCTTTCAGGCAGTAACAGCAGATATGTGGGGTCCATCTTTCACATCTCAGAAGCCAGATCAATTAAAACCAGCATTTGTGTTACAATAAAATGTACAGTTCCACATTTACTCTCCACAAAGCAGTGAGTGATTTTCCCTTTTAAAATACAGCATCTCTCAGTGGTGCATATGAACCACTGGCAAAACAATTACCATATTTAAAAAATTGGTAATGTGCTTTTAAACACAGCTAGCTGCTTTTTCACTGTGCACAATTTAAGACTGCAATATAAATTATATTCCGTACAATGTGCATGTTCTGTTGCAGGGTGGATGAGTGGTTTGTTTATAAAAACAGAAGAAGACATTCTAGAAAAGGCTGTGTATCCCTTGAGAAATAAAGTTGTTGACTATTTTTAGAAACTCGTTGTACCGCCCCCTTCTGGTGAAAGCGCAGCGCTTCTATAGAAGAGGAAAATAAAAACAGGATTATATCACCACATCATGAGCGTCAGATCAGCCAATAAACTGCTGTTTGTGGGAACACACAGATATGTGCATATTCAAACATAGAAATTAATATATTCCCACAGACTTCTGTTCTGTCAGCTCAACTGGGTGCTGGCAATATGTTTTGGGTTCAAGTCCCTGGGAACATTTGTACTCATCGAATGTGTACTTGTTAATAATTATAAGCTGATAAAGTGACTTTATACGAATAAGTGAAATTCAAACATAAGTTTACTGATATTTACCTGAAAATAACTAATATGACTAATTCTCAATTTAACATACTTTTACATTGACAAGTAATATTTCTTTAAGAATCAATTCCTATAATCCCATTAATGTAAGCAGAACCAAAGGGCCAAAACAATTGTTTTGTCAAACAGTTTAAAACCAGCCCTAGTCATGTTCAGAGAAACAAACCACCAATTCTCTTGCCCTCCCCAAAGCCATCCAAGTCTGTACTCTGTCATCAAACAGCCCCCCAAAGGCATCATTACAGAGAATTACCTATGTCAGTAAGACCCAATCAAGCCCCCTCCACACTGACTTTAAAAGACAACAGAGTGTGTAAATCTCCCTCCACCCATCATACAATCATCTCCCATCATGACACTATCAACCCTTAGACCTTAGACGCTATTCCAAGCTCTTCTTCAATTAGAGCTGACTCTCAGGAGACTGTGTGTGTGTGTGTGCGTGTGGATAAAAAAGGATGTCAGTCAGGAAATTGTAAAATCATACATGAGCTGAAATGAATTCTCTTCACATTTACTTTTGAACTAACGGCTAAATAATACCTGCAAAACTTTTTAGAAGTGCAAATATTAAAACCTGTATTTTTTGCTACGTGAATTGTATGATAAGCAATCAAACTGAGTATTGCAACAGTAATAAAGAAATGTCATGCTAGTTTATATATATATGATGCTAGTTCATATATATTGATGTTGCCCTATGGACATATTGTGTCAATAATTAAGATTAGTGGTCGAACTTGACACATATGGTGTAAAGGCTTACAGATTGCTTGTTTGACATATATTCAAGCACACACCTACAATATGGAACTTAGTAATTTTTATTAGTAAAAAATACAAATGTTGCCCTGTAAAACACTCAGTGACAGAACAGTGACACAGCTGATAATATTGGCCAGTTCAACACAATCTCACACCTAATACTCTCACTGCTATGTCACACACCGCCCCCGGTTTCGGTGGCGCTGGCTGTGCACCGAACGCTCCAGCGTTATGACGGTGGGATGCCGAGCCCCGGTAATCCCAGGAGAGAGCGCCGCAATGCAGTGGAGATGCTTCCGCAGATCTCCCCTCATCCGTGTGAGCGCCTCTGGCAGCTGGTGTGGAAAAGAAAGCCCGTGTTTTCTTTCACACCCGGCCGAGAGGAACTGGACTGGGATAAGCAGGGCGCAATGCGCACAGAACCACAACCGGGGGAAACCCTCCCCAGTCCTGCTGACTTTACCATGACGAACCGTCACTGTGGATCGGGATCTTCAGGGCAGACCTGCAGAAACGCGGTGGCCCAGAGATGCTGGGTTATGCTGTTCGTTTAAACACAGTGTTTACGAATTACAGTGTAAAAGGCTGTACGTTGAGACACACTTATGTCTCAATAAGAGGGTCGACAGAATTACAGTTCAATTTGACATTATAAAATGTGTGCCAAATATTATTAAACTTTTAATATTATGTACAGAGACAAAATGTAAAAGTTTGAGGATCTGCTGTTAAAACACAGTTTGATACACCAATAATCTAAATATTTGGGGAAATACTAAATATAATAACTACAGCCCTTATTTGTGTCTTACACCAGAGATAGAGAGAGACCGCCCTTCACCCCCACAAACACACTATAAACTGAGGCACATGAACATACAGGTCTCAGACCACAAATATTTCATTTCACTGTATGTCATTCCATTTCTTTGTTTACACTTTTTTAAAAATTACAGCTTTACTTTAAGGTTTAAAATACTAAATCCCAAATCGTCAGCATAAGAGACGGTGCAAACAAATAAAAACATTTCTTTAAACAGAACTGAAAACTAGTTTGGAGGAGAAACATTGTTTGATTACATGCCAGTAAAAATAATTACAAAGAAAAGTGTGATTGAAGTAGCATTTTTTTTCTTTCCGTGAGACAGGTTGTCTCTGCAGGGCATGGAGATGAAGGCTAAACTGACAGGTGTGTATGTGCTGGAATGTACCACACCTGTGTGAATAGGACCTTTTTCCTAATCTGGCTACCTGGGCACTCCTCTCCTATTGGCTGGCTTCTCTGATGAGTGACTGAAAGCTGTGGACCAATAGGAGTGTAGAAAAAGGTCAGCAGGGTCGGGCTAAGGTGAGATCAGACTCATCAATGAGGTGTGTCTAAACTTTCCTGTGAATTCCCAGCGAATATTTTCTGGATACCACCCTACAGTCAACACACCTGAGGTTTCAAAGGACAAATGTAATGGGGCGAATGATTTATTTTGTTTGTGATGGCCATTTTGCTCAACAATGAAGATGGCGAGATATTTGCACAATTTATGACATTCTATGGGTTGTACTGCTTGTGCAGAAAATGGGGATTCTTTCAAAATGGATGGCAAAGGGTGAGACTTGAGTGTGTAACTAATGCTTAGATTTCAGTCGACCACATGTTCTTATCACTTTTCCAGCCCAGCTATCCATTTAGTATCCGTTGGACGGAGAACTGATAAGGGCATGTGCCCGATATTGCCTGCCTGTCCATCGAGACAGCTAGATATCAGTTGTCTTCAGACAACACTGTTGCACATAGCTTGACAAACTATAAGTCAACTTATAGCTTAGCTGCACTCCTTGTGCAGCAGCTCAGCTAACAAGATTGTAAGAACGTGTCTCTAACAATTCCACTAAGTAACAAAATGCTAGAAATGTTATTTTGAATGTTTAAGGAACGTTTAGATGTTGTATTAGCATTATTGCTTGGCTGAAAGAACGTTATTCAAACATTTTTTAAAGTCTGTAACTTTTTAAACCGTCTTAGGAATAATGTTTTTGATTTATAACGGTACAAAAAGTTCTACTAACGTTACTGCAAAAACTTTTTTGAAAACTGAGTGAGCTTTTAGAGAACGTTGGTCAACATTCTAAAAACGTTACCTGGGATTGTCCATTTGCATTATTGTAAGCACCTTTGTTGATGTCAATAACTTATGTAACTTTCATTTCCTGTATATGTCTATAGGCAGACAAAAATACTAAAAAGCTGTCTTTGAATATCTGTAGGTATAGCATGTCTTTGTGTAAAGCAAGTGTTTAGCAAAATGAATGGGTAAAGTTTCTCAAAAGTGTAGTAACATGTAGCTGCTGTATCATAGCAGAAAAACTGAGCAGCCGGAATATCAGGTTTGGTGTCTGTTGCAGCCTTGGGCCATGTGTAAGAGTTTTCTTTGAACACTATTGGTTTAGTCTTTCCCTTCTTGTACATGATAATTCAACCATGAATAATGCTTATTAATAAACTCATGAATAAAATATCTGTTTGTGTGTGATTGATGTAACTGGGTGATATGCAAAGTTGGATCATGTCTTGGAAACAAAGACGTCATTTTCTTTCTTTCTTTCTTTCTTTCTTTCTTTCTTTCTTTCTTTCTTTCTTTCTTTCTTTCTTTCTTTCTTTCTTTCTTTCTTTCTTTCTTTCTTTCTTTCTTTCTTTCTTTCTTTCTTTCTTTCTTTCTTTCTTTCTTTCTTTCTTTCTTTCTTTCTTTACCACAAGATGGTATCATCTCTCCATTTCACAGGTTTCCCTTTTGTTTCCATTCCACAACAACACAGAAATGATGAGGCTCAGTGACTGCATCACACATCAGCACATCAGTTGAAATAAGTATAAGCTAGAGGAGCTGGACAGGCTGTCCGTTTGTATTTGCAGCAACACTAAATGATGGTCTGTGATTGACATTGTTAACGTGTCGAGCAGAAGAAGGTTACTGGGCATTTCAGCAGCTTGAAAGTAAATATCCTTTTAACCTTGAGTTTTACCCAACCTGTTCACACAGTCTCAGTGTGTGTGTGTGTGTTTAACAATGCTATTTAACTTTAGCTGGTAAAAAGCACTTCTGATGGGAAATATAGTAATGACTTTTTAGCGCTATATAAGAATTTAAATCAATATTAAAGTGTTGGTGACAGTATCTTCTGGCATCACATTACAAATCCTTATAATTTACACTTTACATTTATTCATCTGGCAGATGCTTTTATCCAAAGCGACTTACAGTAAATTCAATGTATACATTTTTTTATTTTTTTATCAGTACTTGTGTTCCCTGGGATCAGACCCACAACCTTTGCGCTGCTAACGCAATGCTCTACCAGTTGAGATACAGGAAGGCACACATACAACCTGATCTCATGATCATTTCTAACTGTTTTTATGACTTATGGATTTTGTATGAATTTATTAATTTGTCATTAAAGTGTTTTGGACAGATATTATAGCTTATAGTTTTAAGTCAAATGTCACAAATTGCATACAATATGTTTGACTTACGTTCCACACTAAATCTTTATTAACATTATAACATATTTAGACACTTAAGGTATAGATTACTGCATATTCTAAAGCTTTGTGTATTAAAGTACTTTTGTGTATTGTGCCGTAGAAAACATAGTAGTTACATGTATAGCTGGTAGAACATTAAACAACTTTTTGCCTGTTCTTCTATGTAACCATAGAAACAATATTACTCATGGTGCTCTCATCATTTTAATTTTGTTTGGCATAACTCTCTTCATATTGCCCAGCCTATAAACAAATGCTGTTCAAGCTTGTTCATCTTAACAATAAATGATACAGTAACAATTGTGCATTGGTCAGAAAACTGTTACCTATATAAAAATTTTGAAATTTATAGGCACAGACATAAAGATCCCATAAGGAGTTTTATTTTACAGATATTTTATAAACAAAAAATTGTATAACCCCCATCATCAATGAGTCATCAATGTTTTTAGTCCGTTATTCCACAAGTGAAAATCAAATTTTTGCCAATATATATATACACTATACACATACAGTGCACATACAGGCCTAAACCAAACAAAAAGTCCAGTTTAATTTAATTGGTTATTTAAGGCTTATAAGGACATTGTGATCCATTTGCATTTTCAGTTCAACTCTTTGCCCAACACTTAATTAACAATTAATGTCTCTGTTGAAGAATTAGTGGACGCATATAAAAGTAAAGTGGCGCCCTCTAGTGGTGAGAGCATGACAATGTTCTGGTGATCAAGACAATCCACTGCCTTTAATTACAGATGCAAGCGTGGAGACTGTCACCATGACAACAAAAAGCTAAGAAAAATTCTTAAAGCACTACAATATGATAATCATCTCCTTAAAAATGGGCTGAGGTGCAGAGTAACATTATTATATACATACACTGCCAGATATGAGCATTTAATAAATCCATTAAAGAAGACTAAGTGTAATTTGGAGGAATGAATATGTCAGGTGTGTATGTTCATTGTAAAACACAGTAGTGTATTTTAATGCAGCTTTAAATTACACTAAAAACAGGTAACACGAGTGAGATAGACTGTTTCCTGTTATAAATACTGGAGAGCCAGATTCTATCATTTCAATTAAATCACTTTTTAATATAGTGTAAAGTTACGAATACAGGACCAGTAAAAGGACTGCTTTAAAATCAACAGAGGCTCCTTATATATCTACACAACAGCAATGTTATGGGTACCTTGTTCACATGAACATATAGGAGACAATATACGGACAATATACAACATATAGGGACATACACTCTATCGTTGTAGGTCGAACAAGGTCACCCACTCCTAAGACAGCAATTTGCTCTCCAGTTTCACATTGATTACTGCACCACAGGCCTGTAAATCCATCAGCTCACGGCTCAGGGGTGTGATTAACATCAATGTAAAACTGAATCACTTTGATTAGTAGGTAATTTAGGCTTTAACAACTATGGGGAAAAGAAAGGTTTTGCAATACAGAACTGAGGTTTTAACAAAATTATGTATTTATTAGTGTGTGACTACCAGGACTACCAGTCTAGAATTGTCACTAATGGGAAGAAAAGTCCAGAATTCCTAGACACAAGCCTGGTTATGTCATCTAAGCACATACTATATTTAAACAAGCTGTTCACTTATAGATAAAATTTTTTGTGATTTACTATCACTTTGACAATTAACGTCACACACACAGGCAATTTAAAGCTGCAATCCATAACATTTAATATAAAAGACTACTTTCAGACTACTTCTTTGATATCAGAGGAAGATATACTAAAACCAGCTCTTGTTAAGCTTTATTCATTACAAAAATGAATAATCAGAGAGAGATGTTACAGAACATTCTTTCACAGTCTCAGACAGGCACCCATACTCATGCTAATGAGTCATGCCGATTTGACTTACTAAACTTCCCAGATCCTTCCGTCCCGGATCAGATTGGCTAAACGGAGGAGGGGGAAGGTGAGCCGAACCATAGGATGTAACACAGCCCCTTCCCATTTGCTCAATGAATGTTAAGAAGCGGGAGCGCAGAGCTTCGCTAATCACTGTTATTAGCTTGTTTAGCGGATTGATTTGTGGCGAGCGCATGAGTGGCTGTTCGGCCCAAGACCCGCTGAAGAGTGTTTCGTACCAAAACGTCACTTTGGAGTCTTGCAAGTTGATTGAGGATGAAAAGTGCTCAAGTGTCGGTTCGATTTTCAATCAATTGTGCCGACCCAAATCCTAACCACGGCTATTAACCGTAAGGCAACACTGGAGAACGTGAGACGTCTCAGGGCTTCTACCAGCGCCCCCCCGAGAGAGACCACAGACCGAGAGACACAAGAGTATTTCCTCTCTCCAGCAGACACAAAGACACAGCTGTTTCTGACCTTTTACAAGCCCCAAGCACCAATCAATTGACCTTTAGCAGCACATTAGACATACACGAGATAAATGCAAAGCACTGAAAATTCCTATTGATAGCGAAAGAATAGAGTTATCAATTTCAATCTCCAATTGCCCTCATGTCAATCATTATGTGCTAACAATTATGTCTAGAGATCGTTTTTGTCATATACAGTATACTGTTGCATTGTACATTGTAATCAGAAATTGAACTATCAGGGCAAAGCATCAGATAATGTGCACTTGAAGGTGATAATGACTGTCTTGCACAAGAGTGGAATAAAAACAGATTGTGTGAGGCCGGGCATATCATGTGAATGGCACAGACTCGATTTCATCCCTGTTCAGGATCAGTGAGCAACAGAAAGCAAAAATCGATATGAGAATTGAGAGGGTTCATCGTTTTAGAGCATCCAGACATGAAAAATCCATGTCATTGCTTTTTTTTGCAGAAATGTTGTTGCAACAGTCGAGGATGATCTCAAATAACTCTTAATTAGTTTTTCAAAATGTGTATAACTTTCTATGTGGTGATTGGATCAAACAAATATTAGTTTATGCATTAACTCCAACCAAGAGCACAAATTTTTGTCAAACTTAAAAACACTGCTTTACATAAGAAAGTATCAAACCAGCTGGCTTTTACTAGCGGCAAAAACATTTAACCAAACACTGTCTATTAGGCTTAAGATTACATATAACTATTGTTTAAGAGTGATGAATGCCCAAAAAACAATGTTTTTTATGCCAATTCTGATGGGATGGTTCACCCAAAAATGAACATTCTTTCATAATTTACACTCATGTCATTTCAAACCTGTTTTTTTGCTTCTAAGGAACACAAAATAAGATATTTTGAATACATTGGTAACCAAACAACATTGTCACCCATTGACATCTACTCTATGAACATAAAACCACTGAGTCATTTCTCAAAATATCTTCTTTTGTGTTCCACAGAAGAAAACAACAGACTGGTCCAGTCGACCAATAAGAGGACATACACTTTTTGGAAAGAACTAATCTAAAGAGGAGAAGTGCAGCAAAAATATAAAAATGTTTTTTTAACAATCAAGCATTAAAACCTATTATTGCAAGCCCCAAACAAAATCAAGACATTGTAAATGGTCATAATAGACCCCTTTACCAACCAAGTGACACCAGTTGGTTTTAAGTAATTCCAAAAATAACTGATAAAGCTTCTATTCAATGAATACCATCCAAATACAAATTAGTTACATTGTTAGTGAATTTTGATTTTGATTTATTGAATTGTTTTAGAGTTTTGATTAAGTTTTGTTTCTGCTACACAATGACACAGTTACTCATGACTTTATGTGCGTCATATCTTGTGGTTTTAGTATTGTTGGTCCTTTTACTTGTATGATTGATCAAGCATCTCTGTGGTCATCAAAACTTTTCTGAAAGAAAGTCAGAAAAGGAACAATCCCACAAACTAACAACAACAAGTCAATAATCTACTGATGTCATAGAGGCTCATTCTGACATCAGCTTTCACTGGTCATGTGACTTTGCAGACAAAGGCATTAAATGGACGGGTTGATAACAGTTTTTGATCCGTGACAAAACAAGTCTTTTTAATGGTGACTGATACAAATGTTCCTCTGCTAGAAAGCTTTTTCCGCCTGGAAAAGGATACATGCTGTTTGGGTGACAATAGATTTGATTAGAAAATCAGGAACAGTGGGTTATACATGAACTGAAAAAAAGATCCATGAATACTGGAGATTAGCTGGGAAATAACTGGCAGTACAAAAATAACACTAGAGAAGTATTACAGAATATGTGACTGGATAAAGCAACAAGGTCCAACTGTGGCCCCAGAGATAAAGTTTCAGAGGGAGGCAATGTCTTCTTTGCCTTTATGTCTTTCATAATGAAGCAAAAGCTTTTTAATTAAAAAAACATTTGTGAAATGCTGACAACTCTGTCGCTAGACACAGTCACTAATATCAACAGAGAAACAAAAACAAGTTACAGGAGTGCACCTAAAAAGACAGCAGAGTTCAACATGGTAAAAGATCGATGACTACATAGACACTAGCATGAATAACTGTCTATCAGTAATCCTCACTGGCAAGTGATTTGAGTGTTAAGAACAGCCTGTTCCTACTTGAAATAAGGTCTTGATTTGCTGTCTCCCTCACAAACATCTACATGCGAGATAAAACAAATACTTAGACCAAATTCATCAGTGAATTAAACCTCTCCCAGATGCATTAAAATATCGAGTCAAGCCCTGGCTGTTCACGAGACATCCACTCAAAGTTAATTGAGGAACTGAGTGACATTTACCTGCGCGTCATGCCGCGATCAAATGAGACATGGGAAGTTAAAGCATGTGCTATTATTACAGACCAGACAGGGCACAAAGTCGGAACAATAATTAAAGTTCTTTCAACAGGTATAAGGTGGCTTTGCCGCTCATTTTACCGCATATATACTGTATAACAGTCATGTGTCACAGGTACCATGATCCCATGTTACTCCTTTATATCCGCATCTTAAACACAGCATTAAAGCTGTGCTATGACTTGCTGTTTTCTCCATCCCTGTTCAATCACATTAGCTGGCAGTAAATAGTCGGGTGCTGCTTATCTGCCGGCCTTTCATGTTGCGCTATTGAACAGACGCTCCCCGTTCAAAGCAATCTGACGCGTCTTATCAGATCGGCTGTGAAATGATGTCCGTGAAAATTAAACTGTCGTCATTCGCATTCGTCACATTTTTTTACTAGCATATCTAATAGACTGCAAAAGATGCAGAACCTATTCCTTAAGTTACAGTACTGTACAGTAAGCTACCCTAGTTATGAAATATAATAACCCTGAAATACGCTGTGTGCTGCACAAATTAAAAGGGAATTTATTAAAGCAGAGAAATTATTCTTTTGACTTGCTGTAAAAGAAAAAAGGCTTCGCATTGTTTAACACTGGCATCTTAATTCATCTCTGACTGTTAAAAAACAGACATTTCTGAGACACTTTATATAAAGACAGGCTCTCTGTTAGTGCCGTTTGGGGGAATATACAGTCATTATCACCATGGCAATGAAGTTATAAACCAGGCTGGCTTGTTCTATGTACATCACTATTTATAAACTGGCCTCTTCCTTTACCTCACATAGTCCCTAAGGGCATTTGCACATCTATGGCTAGTTTGCTTTACTGTAACTATAAAGTTGTGCATGATTTAAGTTTGATTGTTGTAGGATCTTTGTCAATTCTGGTACCAATAATGTTTAAGGGTTTGTAAATTTATTTTTACAAAAAATAAAACAAAAAACAAACCTACTCCATTAAGGCATCATTGCATGTTTACAAGTTCTTGATTAGCACTTATGTTGTGATACATTACATTATTCTGGTGTGTGGGCATACATACAGTCTATCTTAGCAACATGGGAAGACTCATTTAACTGATTTATAGTTTAGTTGTTCATTTAAGCTGCATTCCTAACTTTTACCTCTCTACTGCCATCGCTGTTTGAAACATAAAATTGCAGGCTACACAGTTGTTACCAAACCAAATCAAGGTCTTTTTTTCAACCCTGTAACATTCCATCCTGTTATTTTTATACCATTATATAAATGATCAAGAGCACAATCAGAGCATAACTGGGAAAGCCTGAAGTTACAGCATTTACATAGGAAACTTCATAACAGGAATGACCCCGGCCCTTCTCTCGTATGACTGTGTGGGGGCTGCCACTATCACGTTGTCTTTCCAACCTTACATAAATGAGGGCAGGTTCACTACTTGGATGATGGGGCTTCTAGAAAGCAGCCAAACCCACAGCATCAGGAAAAGCAGCGGGAGTCACTTGGGGACCCAGCATGGAGACTTTATTTATTTAGGACACTCCTCCATCTGGGGCTCCAGCTAAAGGTGTTACAGAAACTGCCTAGCACCAGCCTCGCCAGTGGATGTACTGTACAATGAGCACACTGTAAGCAAAAGCCTTAGACAAACAAGACAAGACATGATCATAGGTTTTTAAGGATGTACTGCTGGTGAGAGGTTACGTACAAAAACGTTTAAAAATAAAAATGGAGGGTGATAAAAATCAGTGACATTTTCCTTTTGACTTGTTGCAACAATGGAGCAGACATATACATGAAGATATCATTTATGATTTTTTTCCAGAAACCAGACCCTAAATGTTTCTCTTCAGACTATTCTCGTTTATCACAAAGAAATTGCTCTGTGTCACTGAAATCAGTCATTAAAGGAAAAGGAATCGCCCAAAATGTTATCACCCTTATATTATTACAAACTATTGTGCTGTTTTTTTTTGGAACACAAGAGTAAAAATCTTTAAAGAGTTGTTGCATAGCTCTTGCCATACAAGGACGGAGTTCAAGGAAGACACATAAGATCATAAAAGTATAATTAAAGTCCATGCCACCAATGTAATATTTAATTTTGAGTTATTTCATTTTTAGCTTTGCAAGGAATCAGCCTCAGTAACATTCTTCAAGAATGTCTAATTTTGTTTCCCACAAAAATTAAGTATATAGATTTGGAATGACATGAGGATGAGCAAATAATGACCTGATTGTTATTTCTGGATAAACTTTCGGTTATATCATTTAAAGAGAAGCAGCATGTTTTTCCGCAGTTCATGAATGTTGATTATGATTACTCTTTGTATTATGTTTTCTCTACTCTTAAAGCTGCTTTTATGGAACCGGTACCAGAAATGAAATAGTTTTTCAAAACAAAATGTCCTCATCACTTAAAGGCTCCATTCAAAACACAACACGCAAAACACAACAACCTGCCATGACCTCCTACAGCATTAACCTAGTTTTCCCAAAAGACTTCCAAACCATATACAAACCAGGCCCATACTTGCTTAGCTTCATCAGGCTGCACCACTCATTATATTGTATTATACTAATTATCATTACAGAGATGACATGTAAATCCCTCTCCCAAACTCCCTCTGTTGCTTGCGGACAAACCTCATAAGGACGTGATATTTACAGAACGGATTTACGTAAATTCCTTTATGTGGTTCTAGCTCAGATATCACAGATTTGGCTTCAAACTTCAGAACTTTAGAAGCGCGAGAGCTTACAAGCCGTCAGTCAAATCCTGCAGGAAAAAGGTTTGAATGTTTAACCAATGTTTGAATGTTTTGAAATAACTGTGGAGACAAAGAAATGAAAATGCAGAACGCCCATTTAGATTTAATAACCATAATTGTAGCAGCAAAAGTGACCATTGGAATTAAATTAAGATTAAATGGACAGCTTTATTTGAATTGTGACCACGTCCATACAGCCTGTTCTGTCGTACACCTTGTGTTGCATTAGAATAATAGAATTAATTTGACCAGCATTAATATTCATAGAGTTTGTCCTTTAGTTAAGAGTTGAGAGGTAGCTGATGAGGTCACTGCCGTGTGTGTATGAGTGTGTGTGAGTGTGACATGCCGGCTGTCAGGTGCAGTCATTCTATGTAATTAGATCTCAGGTAGACTTGGAGACAGACGCATAACTCCAAGGAAAAGCCGGATGACATTCCAGAAATAGCAGCCTTCACTTATGACAAAAAGGGGCTGAAATAGACATCCATTGTCTGTCCCATCCTACCATCCGCTTTTTTGTTATCAGTTTTCTCTTTCTTTCTTTTCTCTCTCTCTTTCTTGCTCCAAACTCCCCTCCAACTGCCCCTGCCACAAGCACCACCTGTAACATCAGATAAAATCAGACTTTGTCTCTCATAAATGGAAATGGACATAAATTGCAGTATAAGAGTAGCTTTTAACCTGGAAATATTTGTACACCAGGGCTGCTGAAGGACAAAGAAGCCTTGGGGCAGATTGGCAACAACCTTGGACCAAATTGGACCAGTGGGCTGGTCTTTTAATCCAAATAATCAATCTTTTCCCACCCCATGGGAATCCATCTCATCTCATGTAAGAGGCCTCAATGCAAACACAGCTGCAAATCTCCAGAGGAACTCTTTAAACATATCACCACAGGATGAGTCCTTCACCATGTACTTGTAGCAATTAGGTCTTCTTCAGAAACGTGCATTTAACCTATTTAAATGAGGCTGAGTAAAAACAACTGTCCATTATCATACTGCCCCTCTAGTAGCCCTTAAATCCACATATGCAAGATCTTAAGGGTGCGTACGAGCGGAAACCGGAATCTTAAAATCGAATTACTGCGTTCTTCTTGCATCTTATTGTGTCTGATGTGTTTATGTGCTCCTTTCAATGT
Organism: Ambastaia sidthimunki; assembly: GCA_036877625.1. NCBI lineage: Eukaryota > Metazoa > Chordata > Actinopteri > Cypriniformes > Botiidae > Ambastaia > Ambastaia sidthimunki. The sequence goes on from JAZGTK010005662.1 coordinate 21,219, forward strand.
ACCATCTGTATTATTAGCACTGAATCATACTCTTGAAACACATTCATCTGTTTTACACGCAATGGAACGCAAACGTATCTGTGTTAGGTGCCAGGCAAAAAATAACATGAAACATTGTCTCTTACACACTCGCTTTTACAGTTCATGTTGACATTGCTCTATAATGTGTGCAACATGTTTTGCACAATATGTTTAAATAAGGCTGGTCTGTTTTCATATCACACACTACAAAGTTTGTTTGAACACAGATAAGAGAAAGTAAAGCGTGCCATTAAACTTACGCGTTGTGTTTTGTGTGTATCGTGTGTGGATCAGGATTGTATTGAGGAGAATATTATAATACAGATGACTCATCCCTTTGTGATATTAAGATTGTATGCAGTGTTCCATAGCTGTGATTGGTCAATGCACACATGCCCCTCCCCCTAACAATATGCTTCTTTCTCTATGGGTACGCTGGAAGCAGAATGTATCATGTTGGTGCTGCCCTGTTATCACTGAGCAATTTACTTTAGTTCCATGTCTTCAAGCAGAAGCCTTAAAGAGGATTTCAGACCTGACATGTTAATGGATATCCTGTGTCCATTTCATCAAGTTTTTTTGCTATAGGTTAATCGAAACATAATTGGATTTGGATAGACCTGCAGTTCTGTCCTGTGTCCTGTGAAAATAAGAATAGCAAATATTTCTAAGCAACCAAAATTACATCGCCTTCAGTTTCGAAAACCTCATGAAATCATTTAAAGAACACAGTACAATTTATTTCCTTTTGAAACAAGAAGTCTGGGTGA
>JAZGTK010005663.1:0-22009 GCA_036877625.1 Ambastaia sidthimunki
CTCATGAAGAAAAAACTGAGAAGAAAATAATTTAGTTTGATTGTTGGATAAACAAGTTATACACATTTCTCTTGTCTATATTCTTTCCTATAGACAACAAAACAAGTCTTTACAGATGTGCAATTCCAAAACTCATCACGCATCAAACTGTTCCAGTATTTCCGTGCGATTCGGAAATCCATTATGCACGGTCACGTACGTCTACTGTCTTACATAGTCTGGCTGGAAAAATGACAGCTTGAAGTATGCTGAATCCGATTTGTTTGAATCCTCCTTGGTCCTCGGCTGGTGATTTTGTTTCCTTTTATGGGTGGAGAACGTCTGAGTCCTCGGCATGTTGGGGAATGAGAGGAGGCCACGGTTTGTTTGGTCTACAAGAGAGGATGAAAGGCTTCGGAGGTCAAGTGATATGTTCGCACCAGAACTCCACAGCAGCGACTTATGATAATCTGCAGAGCGTGAAAAAAGGAGAGAGAGAGCAAGAAATAGGGGTGCTGGGGTAGAATAGGTGGGGAGAGAGAGAGAGAGATCCCTGGCAGGGTTCATTTTTGTGGAGGCTGCTGTTGCGAGCTCATATGTGCTTCTGCATATGTGCTTTGCTTTTTAATGGGGCTGTCTTGAAAGAAGACAAACTCCCTTGTTTGCTGCCCTGCTTTGTAGTGAGATAATTATGTTCGTGTGCACAAAGGAAACGCTATAATACTAAAATACACCAAACCCGTTCAGCTCCTGCAGATCCTTTATGCCCACACACACACACATTCTCAAACATTCCCGTGTGCCGTCTTCCATTCTCCTCATAATTGTGACGTGCCAACATTCCGCTATTCTGCTTACCAACAAATGATCTGGGCAGTTTCTGCCCACTTACGATTTTTCTCTTTTTTTTGGACGTTTGCTCTTTTCTCTCCTGTGATGAAACACGGTGAATGCTTTCCGGTCATTCCCACCAGCCGGTTAATTACAATAAATTAAGCACTCTGATTTAATTAACCTTTTTAGAATTGGTTTGCTGGCATTGCAGTGGCTGCGTTCTAACATCCTGTTGACATTGTACACAGCAGCGAAGGACATCACTCAGTTTGGTGAGAGAGCGTTTGCACACGCACATGGCGTTAACATGAGAGAAGAAGTCGTTCCTAACCAATACCCAGGTTTTAAGAACATATTCCTAACGTTTCCATTAAGTAATACAAATATTAGTTTAAAAGGAACAAAGCGTCCAGCTGTTTAGACATTGTATTAATTTTATTGATTGATTAACATTTTTAAATCCTATAACATTTTAAAATTGTTCCATTAACAACTTAAGAATGTTTTTAATATGTTAAATAATGTTAAAAAAAATCTTACAGACATTAATGCAAGAAAGTTTTTTGATAACGTTGAGAACACTTTTAGAGAACGGTAGCCAGTGTTCTGAGAACATTCCTTGTTAGCTGGGTATTGTGATCTGGCTAATAAAGACTAATGTCACTTTCACTGGAGGTTTTGGTGCAGACCTCTGAGACCTGAGTTTCATTGACAAAAAAGCTTCAATTGTTTGATTAGCATCTCTTGTACATTGGTTTTGTTTGGTTTGCAGGGAAACACACATTCTGGGTTTCAGTTTATACAAATTACAGTACAGTCTGTAAATTACAGTACAGTTAAAGTATGAACTTCAAGTAAACACATTGATGTGCCATGTGGTACAATACGAACAACTGTGCATTTTGCACAACATAAGTAAAAGCATATCAAGAACAGGTCACCTAAAAATAAAAATGTCATTGTCATTATTTACCCTCCTTCTCATGTCATTTGAAATCTGTATGCTGTTATTTTTTATTGAACATGAGAAGACATTTTAAAGTCTCTGTATTCTGTAAAAAAACATTCATGGTGACCTCATCTCTCAAGCTCTAGGAAGGTCAAAGAAAAGGACAAAAGAACAATATAAACATCATAAAAGCGCATTAAGGCTGTGCTTGATGGTTTTCTCATGCAAATCCATCATATGGCTTCAGAACAATTGTATGGTACGATGGTTTTATGGTTTTATATATGGGTTTATGGCAAAATAATAATGACAATAATATGAATTTTGGGAAAACTGTTCTTTTAAGATGTGCTAGCCCATGCTCTGCTCCATAGATTTTGATCATTAAGCCACTGCATAATTTTCAGCGTTCACCGACATTCAGTACTTGTAATCTTTTAACGGGACATAAATGATGAGGTATGTCTCTGTGTCTCTCACATGCACGTGCACCGTATATTAAATTACAGACGTGAACCTGTCTGCTCCTGTTACACAAACATACCATTTTGCTACTTGACTGTGACACAATTTGCATCAGCTGCCACACTAAACAGATGAAGTCTGTTGTAAGGGCCTAATGAATAAGGCTGTTCTGTCCAATCCCTTCCTTCGCTCTGATATCCATCCACAGTAATAATATCTACTCATTTACTGAGAAGGATGGATGGCTGCGGGACCCCCTCATCTGTGGGACGGTGGGGGCCATGTATCTTCCTTCCCCCCACGTGCCTGTGCACAAATGATCTATTCTAATCACATCAGTTGCACATTACCTCATATCCCATGATGCATCACTCTCCTTAGCCAATCCATTACATATTTATCATACACGTGCTACATTGAAACCACCTCAGTTGCAGACAAGCTCTGACAGTGGGGGACTGATCTGTCCGATTGATGACATGGGGTTTCGTTTTGTTGTGAGGGTCCGGAAGGATGCTGTTTTTGGATAAAACAAAGGTAGTGCATCTGAAACTAAAAAAGCACATCTGTATGTCAACCCTGTGGGATTCCTCAGAGAACAGAGGGGCCTAAAGAGGGTTATTGATCGGTGGCTGAGTGACGGATGGAGAAATAAAAGCTTGACAGCCCCCCTCCACCCCCCCCTCCCCCACTTGCCCCCCCCCCCCCTTACTCCACCTGATCTTCAATCAGATGAATTCTCCACTTCATGACACCACCGGTCACACACATGCTAGCTGCAGTTTTTATTATCCCCCTTCCTCTAATTGGCAAACTGCGTTCCAATATGCATATATCACAGCAATGAATACTTAAGCAGGGTTGTATTTAACAGACAACGTGCGCCCAGAGCTCCCCTCTCTAAGCCTAGACATCAGCATTGCAGATTTATGCCAGGCCGCTGTGAGAGAGCACATAAACACACGAGGCATTTGATGAAATTTGTCCACTAATGTATCTCAGTGAGTGGGGGGCGGAGGGGAAGAAGGGGGGCCCCTGAGGTTCATCATCAAAAAGCATCCACAGTGATCTCCCGGCCGCTTGTTGTTGCCGTGGAGTGTGTGTTGGCATGGCGACAGCAGCGTGGTACATGCACCCCTCCTGCGGCTAACAATAGCCTCGCCACAGTCTAATCATGACTCAGCCTCTAGGCATGGAATTAAGGAAAAAACACAAATTAGGTGTAAGAGAAAGAAGAACGGCCGTGTGTAATTCAGACAACAGCCTGCAAAAAAAGCCATTATGTTTGTTATTGTTGATTCAGGCTTTAGGTTATCAACTGAGGCAATTATAAATGCTTCTGTGTCGATCTCTGTCTCTGTCTCTCTCCCGGTCACTTTCTCTCTCTCTGTCTCTCTCCACGCAGATGCTTTTCATTGGCAAAAATCAAATTAGCACAAGGCTTAGTTATTTGATAAACGCACAAAAGCAGAGGGGCAGACTCATGGCTTTCTCCCACATGCACTCTGACTTTGTTTTGCATATTTTTTCTGTCATGTTGTAGTGCTAAACCTCAACCTAGTTTATTTTAACAGCACACGCTTACGTAAAACCCTCTCGTTCAGACGTGGATGTACGAAACTGTCTGTCAGCGCCACAAACACGATATCCTCCAATCACGTCGAGCAGAGCAGCTCGCCCTTGCCTGTGTTCGCTCCACATTAACTTTCTCAGGTTTCATGTTAATGAGGGATCCTGTTCCCATTTAATAGCTGGCTGTGCTCAAGCCTGCACTGAAAATCAATTTCCAGTCATTTCCACAGAGCATGTCTGCTGCAGTCTCTTCACGAGAAACAGAGGCCCTGCCGACAGAAAAAAATCCATTACGGGGAGAGAGGGAGTGAAGGAGATATTTCCAGATAGAGAAAACAAGAAAACAGGAGCAGGAGAAATAGAAAAGTAAAGGAGGAATCAGCAGGCATTAACGCTAAGTGAAAATAACCCATAGGAGAAAAAGAATCACAAATTGAATCTCTTTAGCATCTCAGTTGTTTCTCATAGACCACAATGGGATTGAACAGATCAAATGGAGATTTTTTTCTCAGGTTGTTTTTTCTAAAACCAATGTTATCTCGCATGTGTCTCCCTCTAGAGTTTGGGAAGAGATCTAAACATATTACAAATGGAAGATCTGAGATTTTAAACATTTCTTATCCATTTTTTTTCAAAATCAAATGATCTGGGATGTATTATCCTCTTAAATTGAATAGCTCTACACTCTTACTAAATGTTACCAATTGTGTCTTTGGAAACTACTTTATTTCTCCTAAGATTTTTTTTTTTACTTAAATGAAACATGAGAACTGAGATCTCTAATAAGCCTCTTGAGCTTTGAAAGAGCAACCTCTGAGCAATAACATTCTCCTCTGGGGAAGAGAGGAAATATAAAGAGAGCGAAAAAGGTGAAAAAACAGTGAACATTTATCAACAACCAAGCACAGGATGGTGCAGCGGAACAGAAGAACAGAGAAAAAGACAATCAATCCCACATTTGCCAGACGTTTGGGACATTCAGAGATGTTGAAGGCACAGATAGGATGCCCAGATTGATGCAAGGAGGAAAGAATGAAATTCTCCAGGGAGACGACAACACAATGGGGTGAGAGAGAGAGAGTCCTGCACCTAATGACACATAATAGACCCGTAACACTTAACAGCAAACAGTTCCATTCCACAATGTGGCCACATAGCAGAGGGCATTAAATATTCATTTCCTCCTCTTGAGATGCCGGTAAGCTGCGTCATCAGCCTGACAGTTGATCATTAGAACAGCCTCAGCAGCAGGACACTGGAGAGACAGCAGCCACGAGAACCTGCTTTCACTTTTAGCATCTGAACGCCGTCCATTTGTTTATCACAACTGTGTCCAGCGGGCAAATATACCGCAGCCACTGAACCATAAAACAACCCAAAACAGAATAAAGCGACCGGTTTGAAAAAGAAATACATGCCGGTTTTAAAGTTGCAGTCAGATCAGCTTGTCATGTAACATAAATGGTAAATTACATTTGAAATAATTGATGACTAATTTTTTTTAGTTAATGACTAACTGCTAGATGAAGATGAGTGAATTCATTAAATTCAAATGAAATTGCAAATGTGGAAGATAAGGAGTGACTAAAATTAGCGCTGGTTTTCCTTTTTAACGGTGCATTGCCTGTATGGGGAATAAACCTTTGTCACCCCAGAGAGCTTATAATGGAGCACTGGAGTTGAGGAAGGGTAAATTACCAGCACGCTAGGTTATGCCATGCCTTCTATCATAATCAAGGCCTCACGCTTCTCATTTTTGCTGTAATTACAGCTAAAATTGCCCTATTATGACTTGTTATGAAGTTACCGATCTATTTTTAATGTCCATTGTTACTTATGTAATATTGACAAGTTGAAAAATACAGTACTATTCAATTTTGTAGCCCAGCTAACCATTTTTGGTTATAAGAACGTTTTCCCTAACATTTCCATTAAGTCACAGAAATGTTATTTTGAAAGTTCTAGGAACATTCAAAACGTTCAATTTTTTAGAACCCTATTCAAACATTTAATTCTGTAACGTTTTTTAAACATTCTACTACCTACTTAAACAACATTTGTGGTATATGATATCTAACATTAAAACATTGTACTAACGCTACTGCAAGAAAATTGTTTGATAACATTGAGAGAACGTTTGGAACATGCATTACAACATCAGTGATTTTCATTGCTAATTTAGGTTGGACTGCTGTACATTCTGAATACTAACATACTGCATACAATGCATTATATAATGCGTACAGTAAACTGTAGTGACCTCACAGCGAGTGCACTGATGCACACAGCAGGAAGTTGAGTTCGAAGGCTGGTGTGTGTGTGTGTGTGTGTGCTTGCTTGCGTGTGTGCGTGTGTGCGCGTACGTACGTGTGTGTTTAGGTCTTGCCAGGTTTGAGACTGCAGCTCAGAGACCCTGTTACACAACAGGCTCACTAGGGTATTCACACTTGCGTTGCAGTGCTGGAGTCTGCACGCCATCTACCCCACTGTGTCCTAGCGTAACCGCTAAAGGTAAAATAACTCATATATCAGACCTGCAGGTAGCTGGTATACCTGCACATCACTAACACCGGTGCTAAAGTATTTCACAGTTATCATTTACCTTTTCATATGTCAGTCAGACTTTCCCACCTGACAGATGTTAAAAGATTTGTTTTTCATTGTTGATTCATACCTGGTTGTGTAGCTTATAGACAACTCAAGGTGTCTCACATTTTCTGTCTCAGAGTTTTTTTCCGTCTCAGACTATTAATATAGGCAACTGGGAACTAGATATTACAGAAGAAATTCTTGGATTAATTATCCAACCTAGTTTTTCAAATTAAACAAATGACAATGCAGTATTCTGCTCCTACACAAAACTGTCTATTCAGATAGTGTGTAGCCAGTGTGCTTCCTGAAATCCAGTGTTCTAAAAACAGAATTGCTAATGAAATGTTACAATGGCCACTTTGACCTTTTCGCGTTCAGTAACGCAAGGCATTAGAGAACACATGCCCTTTGCTGGTGATGATAAACTACCATTCCTCCCTTAAAATGAAGATTTTGAATGGTGGGAAGCTAGAAATTATTTCAATGGGACAGTTTCAGGGGGAAAATAAGTAGAAGAGCACAAGGCATAAACATACCAACCCACGGCCTTTTGTTCTTTAAACAGGACACTACCCTGAATGTTCTTTCTGGTGTGTGTCGCTCTCTCTCTTGCTTGCCCCTTTCCAAGGAGACTGTGCTGCTCCTTAAAGCTTTCTTTCGGTCGGTGATGTCCATCAATGCATCAACCTTGAGTCCCGGTATCCCAGCATCCACTGTGCACTCAGTCACTCCATCACTCTCTGCAGGAAATCGACTGGCAGCGAGCTACACTTCACTGCGTACCCAAGCACTGTGTACTCTTCCTGAAAGCCAGTGTTTAGAGTCACGCACTTTGCTTTTTCGTTTATATCTGCATTAATTTTATTTAATTATGAATATAATGTGACCGTGCAAAGAGGCCGAAATTCAGCCCTTCATTACTTACCTTAACAAAATGCTGCAGCGTGTCTGATTAAAGTCATAGATCGGAAGAGGTTTTTCTGTATTCGTAGTGGTTTGCTGTTCTTTCGCACTCATTAATAAGCACATTAGCAAAGATCCAACAAAAAAGACTTCCTGTTCTTCTCATCAACAGCCGTTTTGCGGCGAGGCTCTTGTTCCATTACAAAAGAATAATAGATTCACAAGGACACATTTCCTCCAACATACTCAAGATTCATGCCCCAGGAATGTATCTCCATGTAAGAAACCCAGACAACAGACATCTGGTGGCATAGACTTCCCAAGGCGAACCTTATCAGTCGTAAGCAAACGGTAAAGTGTGCTTAAATCCCTGCTCGACTGTTGCGAATCTAGTTTGTAACTGGCTCTGAATTTCTGAATATCAATTTTTCATATTCTGTTATTGAATTCCTGACACATAACTTATTGTTATTCAAATCACGGATGACCTCAAGATTTTGTTCAAAATAGATAACAAAGAATGATTGTTTAAATGGATTAAACAGCTTAGACTTCCCTTAAACTATGTTTTATATTCAGCCATTGAGCTTGTAAATTCAATTTTGGCTTAATTCTATAATTCATTTATGCATATTGTAGATTTTTGGTGACATACAGTATTTATGTATGTTGGGTAACTATAGTCACAAGTAGAGGCTGAAGTTTTATTTATAAAAATCTGTATTCAGACATTTGGATGCTGTTTTGTATGTATTTATAGCAACAACTGTGAGCCATAATGATTCACTGAAATATATGTTCAGACTGTCAGTGTGTATGAAATTTTTAATGTGTCTTTTAACTTTTGTTTCTTTATTGCTTTTTTGAACTTCCTAAAGTGCTGCTTCAGTTAAAGCACTTTAACATTGTGTCTGTTTGTCACATGCAGTTTTGCAGGTCTGTGCCATAGCAATAGATGTTTAATGTGTGTTACATTGTGACTATAGACTCTTAATGCAGCTCAGCATGAGACAGACAGACAGTGTGTTTAGAACAAGATGGTGTACAACTAATTACAACCTAAAATAGTGAATGCAAAAACAATTGTAACAGAAAGCATTATTGCGTCATGATTGTTTTCATTGTTTTCATGAACTGTTATATTTCTGTGTGTGTGTGTGTGTGTGTGTGTGTGCGTGCGTGCGTGTGTGTGTGTGAAACAGCAGAAGTGTTTGGAAAATGGACAGAATAAATCAAGGAGTATGAAATTGAAAATTTTAATTCAAAATCATGGAGACTAAGCCAGGCAGAAAAGCTTTGCTTAAATAAAATGGTGCCGTGATTTTCAGTACTTGAAATTAAGATTTTTCATAAGAGTCTGACTGTGTTCGATGTGGTCAAGCCCTTAATAAAATCTACATTTTAAAGACGGGATGTATAAAGCAAACCATGTGTTAACCTTGGTCACTTTTCTCCACGCTCAACCTATTCTATCAACATCAGAACATAATTTTGTAATAAGCGTTTTGATTCATTCCTCAGTGTGTGTACTTAGCAGACCTTGGTAAGGGTTTCAAAATCCCCTCCCTACATGTTTAAATAAAGACGCATTTATACAAAGCAGAGCAACCTTGAGTTAGTGAGGAGCATTATCACTTGTCCATAAAGACGTTCTATTCAAACCACATTCTTTTCACACGTTTGTGTTTTAGACTGAAGTACATTGAAGCAGCATGTTTTGGGTGGATTCCAGGAAGATGAAAGTGACAGACATACAGAGAGAGAGCGAGAAACAGAGATGTGTGTAACTACACTTTTTCATTTTTTTAGGTATGTTTTCAAACAGTGCCATCAAATGGACATTTTACAATCATTCGCACATAAAGTCAGCTTTAATATTTAACAACTGCAAAACACAAGAATAATTTGCCATTTATCTGATGCTCTTTACAAAAACAATTGCAGCGATAGTTAAAATTATCTCGTTTTTGAAAGCTACATTATTTTTGTGGTAGTTTACTGAAAGCAGTTTTAGGCATTTCCACCTCAGTGGACTGCTTCTGTACTCCGACACTGCCATCTGCTGTTCAGTTAAAAAAGTGTGGAAACAACCTCCATTTTACAATTGTATGTTTTCATAACAGTGCAGTGGTTAACCTGTGTCTTTAATTGTATAAGGTGATGTCTTGGAAAACCTGCATTTGTTAAAATAAATGGTTGCATAGGTCACACTTTCCGATGCACCTGGTGTCTGTGAAGAGACAAAACATTTTTAACAGCAATAATAAGATTATAAATCTAACAATATATTATTGTCGTTTGAATTATCTTGTTATTTTGCAATATGTTTGTTTGTTTGTATTAAAGTATGCTAGTAAACATTTGCACTTACCTCATCTCTTCTAAAATAGTTATTTTGTCCTGCTGAAACAGATACTGCAGTTAATTAGTTATTGTAATTAGTGATGAATAACAGAATTTGTGTTCTTGAATAAAACTGGATGGTCTTACCGTGTCTGTTTCTGCCTAACTGACTTTCAGGTCTCTGATTTCTGTTTCCCAGTATGCTATAACGCTCTACAGGAAAAAAAATATTTCTTATCTATTTTTATAAAGAAAATGTGAGTTGTAAAAGTAACATTGCTTTTTTATATTTAATATTTTGCCATTTAATATTTAATATTTAATATTATTTAATATTGTATTAGATATGCTTTTCATGGAACTGCCAGCAGTAGTATATGTACTGTAACCTGTAGCCATGTATCGGAACTGAATGGAATGTTGATTAAGGTGAATTTATATGAAATAAAGGAGATGTAACAGGTCGGATTACCTCTGGTTCTGCAGATGTTGATATAAACTGGTTCAGACTCCTCAGACACAGATTGCATGTTGACGGTTGATAACACACCAGCAGTGACACCTGAAGGAAGGAAGGAAGGAAGGAAGGAAGGAAGGTAGGTTAAGGATATGTGATAAAGAAAATCTTGGTTTTAAAAGATGTGGGGATAATGTTCATTGTGAAAAATTAGTAACACTATTTATCTACCTGACATTTGTTTCCTGTACCAGTAATACAACAAAATTCCCAACAGAATTCCAGCAAACAGAACAGCCAGAACAGTGACTGTTGTAATCTTGGCATATTTGATTACTAAAAACAAAAACACAGGCTTAATGCATCAATTAAAGTAAAACACATTCATTTGTGAAAGATTTCTGTTAAATTACCCAAAGCATTTGTAGTTGATGAAGTAAGACTGATTGTTATTGGGGCCACAGCTCTGAGTGTGTTCTCAGTAAAAACTGCACACTGCCAGTGCAGCAGGTCTGATTGACGGCTGGTCAGATTCACAGTGAGAATTATTTTSTTGTTTTCCTCATTCAGAATTTGCTGTTTGACCAGCACTCCTCTGTTTCCCTGCATCCTGAGCCAGACCAGCGTTACCGAATCACTTACATCAGACACCTCACAGGTCAGAACCGCCGACTGATTCCTCAACTCACCAGCAGGGGGCTCCACAGACACTGAAATTAGCCACAGTATGAATTCCTTACAATAAACACAATACAATAAACAATTGAGCAAAGTTGTACTGGGCGTGGATTATACTATGGGCGTCGATTATACGAAATACATTAATGTTAAAAAATGTAAGTTTTTTTAATATTTGTTTTTTTGCTAACCTCTGATGGTGTGTAGTATTGTGGTTGTATAGGGACTATCGTTATCATTTGGAAAACTTCTGTATGTCCCACTGTAGTTAAACTTCACAGGTGAGATGTGAAAGATACAAAAAGAACCATTGTATTTGTTAGAAGAATGTCTTCCTGGTTTAATTTGTCCTTCAACTTGAACTTCTCTTCCTCTCTCGACATCTATCAACACTTTTTGTGATTTAGGTCTCTGCTCCCAGATCCACCTCAGTCTGTCATATGTCTTTTTAGACTTGCAGATCAGTGATAAGTCACTGTGATCAGAGCTGTGTCTGTAAATGGTAAGTTTTTTATTTTGTGAATCTGGAAAGACAAAACCTGAATTCAGTAACCAGACATTCAGTACCTACATATACAACAACACTTCAAATAGACCTTGCTTTTTTTCTACTTACAGACACTGTAAGCACAGAAAGCCTACAGTAAACATTATATACAGTATACAGTCTCATACATCAGCCAGTCTCTCAGGGAAGCACCACCACAAAACATCTAACTCAATAGTGTTTAATGCTGCTAGCATGTTTTAAAGTTACTGCCAACACTTTTATCAGTTAATAATGCTTTTTTTAATATCTGTAAATGTCATAAATGATATATGATTGAATTCATCCCATATTTTAAAATAAGTTTCTATTCATTTATTTGTAATGAATTAATTTCAAAAGCATTTGCTGCATCTGTGAAAACAAATTTCATTGTTAAGTATAAGGGCATTAAGTATCTACTTATTAAAATGTGAGAATTTTGAAAAGGATGTAATTTTTATGACAAAGAATTACAGCACTGAGAAACATACTTACATGTTGTGACATTAAGTATATAATCAATAACCGTTTCCTCTTTTCCGTCTTGTGTCAAATTACAGTAGTATTTTCCTTTACTGTTTTCATCAACATTGTGTAAGATGATGTAGGCAGAGTTGTTGTACACAAGAGTCGTGTTGGATGTTTGGCCTCCATCTTTTATCCACTCTAATGTTGAGGATTCAGGAAGAAGAGGGACGTCACATCGCAAAGTCACATCGGATCCATACTGGACTACAAGATACAAAGTGAACATTTTTTATTTACTTTTGCATTTATTTAAGCTGTAACTAGTTGATCAGCTGTCTTCAATCAACTGAGAGCTCATATCACATCCCTTCCGCTTTTTTTCCACTGGCTACTTGTAGCCGCCTGTTTCAGATTTTAATCTCTTACCCTGGCCTTCACGAGTCACCAGAACTTTGTCCTTAACTCCTATCTCAACTCACACCTTCAGATATATGTCCTCTCATGCCAATTACAGTCTGTAAACATTCTTGTCTTCTTCTACTGTTCATCTTGTTCCTAGCATCAGAACTATTTCTACTCACAAATGTAGCTTTGTAGACTAGACTTGTTGGTTTTTAGGGCAAAATGATAAACATTCTCTCTCTTTGTAAGATGCTTTGGATAAAAGTGTCTGCTAAATGATAAATGTAAATGTAAACTAAAACTCAACCAACCTTCATCTTTAGTCTTTAATGTTCCAAGCGATGGATCTGCTGTTTGAAATTTAAAAAAAAAAACATTTTGGTAAGGCAGGTCCATGCTGTATTGTATATGTGAACATCTACAATAAGAATATAAGAAATAGCCTCCTTTTGAACATAAACCTCAAACTTTGGTTTCAATCCTACAGTAAGTAAAAGAATGTAATTTCTGTCCTCATTAACAAAATAATTTTTCTTTTGTGATTTTATTTATGATAAAGCAGTTCTAAACACCTATAAATAACCTATTTTGAGTTTGATGACGTTAATTAATGTTTTTTTAAAAATGATTTTCAAATGGCATAATCATAGCTATATTATTATAAGTATAAATAATTTCTAAATTCATGTAAATAGGTACATTGTTTACAGTTAAATTAACAACAGAAAAGATTATAAACAAATATTTGTAGAAAATTGCTCCATATTTTATGATCATTGTAAAGTGAGACTCACAAAGTGTATGAAGTCTGGAACACAATCCACAGATCAAAATCAAGATTTTAAAATAAGTAAGTGACATGATTGGTCAATCCAGCGTCTCAGTTGAAGTGATGAGTTCAGGGGATTTTAAATGATAACTATCTGCTAACTTTTACTGGGCGGTGCATTACTCAGTAACCGGTCTGTCGTAGGAAACAGTAAGCACATAAAATAAATGCATAATATACATGTAAAATATGGCATTATATATTTAAAACAAGGCAAGTTTTAAAACTGCTGTAACTCACTAAAATGTGCTATTTTTGTACTTGTCTGGTTTAGTTATGAAGTTCAGTTTTTTTTTAAGCAGGAAATGTCATGTTAAATTAAGCTATCTTGAGTTTTTTTAAAGCACACAAATTAGATTTCTTGTATGATCTAAACTCAGTTTGTTTTTCATTTTTAAAAATCAGTTTACCCCAAAAATGCCCCTAAAGTGTTTTAGACAATCATTATTACATATTCGGGTGTTTAATGACCCAGAATGTATATCTTAAATAGTTGGATCTCTAAACTGTCCTATTATAAACTGTTAGAATATTTTATTAACAATTATAAAATTCCCAAAAACAGCATGTTTTGTTGTATTTTAACTTTATTTGTCTATAAACAGACACAACTTATTTTAAGTGTTTAAGGTTTATGCATTTAAGGGTTAATGTATAGGCACATATACAAATACAAGATATTCCATATGTGACACAGCTGCCTGAGGCTATATAAGATTTCAAACTGGCACTGTGTCTAAACCACTTATCACTTGTACCATAACCACATATATATTTTGTTTTTCAGGTCATTGTATATTTCTCCTATAATAATTTATATTTTTCTACAATTTATTGACGACATTGGAAGTAATGTGCAAAAAACATGCAGAGAAGTTGATAATGTGTCAACATTATTATTTGCCTACTTGTTACTTAATGTTCTGAGTCTTGTTCTCATTGCCTTTGATAAAATCTTAGTATAATACTTCCTCTAAAGTGAATGTAAAACAAAACAGGAAGGAACATTTTTCTTAATTTAGATTTGGTTTGTGGTAAGGTCTGATGAGTATGGTGGTGAAGTCTTATTTTAATCATTTAAGACTTATAAGCCCGTATTTTATTCATGATAAATATTAACTTTTGATGTTAGTTATTCTGGAAATAATAGCATTACTGTATATTTATGTTATTGTTCTAGCCCCTGCTTTCACAAAACCATAATAATGTTTTGCATTTCTTTTTATAAATATTACAATTTCATGGTTTACAAAGCTTTAATTTTAATAATATGTTTTAATATTATTATATTATGTAATAATATATTTGTTTGTGCATTTGTCTGTAAGCTAAATCATCTAAGCTTTTTCCATAGCAGGAAACAGTGCTAAAATTACCACAGACATAAAACCCCACTGAGGTTTCTCACATGCAAGCGTAAAGTCTGATTATGCTCAACGAAAGCGTTTGGTGCAAATGTCTGTGTTGCATTTGTGTTCTGAAAGCAAAGGAAATCCAAAAACCTTTACTGGTTTCACAGAACGTACTTTGAATAGAGCAAGTAACAGTAATTCTGAATTTGTTATAATAAAGCAAAATAATACTGTATTTTACATTCTAATGTTAATACAAAATTATTTATTAAAATGATTTTTACAGTGTGGCTCAGTGTAGTTTAATAGCAGAGTAGATGACAGTATCACTGCTGTCCAACACCTGTGGATAGAGATACAAGCATTTACAAGACAAACTTTATTCACTTTCAAACTTAACACTATTCATTAACTTAGCATAACACATTTTTCAATCAAGCTAATCAAATTGACAGTCTAGCGTTTATGAATGTGTATGAGTGTAAATATGTTTCACAGCTGACCTTTGGATTTGCATGCTTGGTGTTCAACCAGCTGTCAGAACCTAAAACATAAATACATTTCACATAGAATTCAGCTCCTGCACAGAATAAGTTTCATTATAAAGGACACACAGAGGTTAATATGAACTTCCTTCCTGTCTCACCCTGACTGCTTCCTGCTACAGTCACTGAAGCATAATGGATTTCCTCCTCTTCCTCTTGTGATTTCACCACAGTGTTGCCATGAAATAATTTTCCTGTCAAATCACAATTAAAGAGCATGTGTTGAGAAGAACACTTAGCTAAACTAAAGCTGAAACCTGTAACCTTTGTCTCTCGACCGCCATTGTGTTTAAAACATAAAACTGCAGGTTACTTTACAGACTTTCCTTTACATATGTTAAAGTTAAATGAAGCCAGACTGGCATTTCCTAGAAAATCGGACCTGACAGCTCAAATTATAAATCATTATAATAAGCTTTCTGATGTGAATCAGGGTAAGACAAGCAGACAGTTTTAAACACTGATCTGTTATGTACTTGCTCAGTAACTTTTTTAACTTCACTTACAATTATTTAACTTAACAGTTACTCAAAATTTTTGTCCATTTTTAACCCAAAAAAGTTACAGATTGCAGCTTTAAAGATGCATTTAAACATTTAAACATTTTAAGACATATTATATGAGTTATAGTTTAGGTTTAAAACCTACAGTAAATTTGTTTTTACAGCCACCTAAAATTCCTGTCTTGTAGTTCAGCTTGTAGATTGTGGCTTTAATATAGCAACACAAAGGTCATGAGTTTACATGTCTGTCTAAGTTGTATGTGTTACCCTGTTTAAAAACAATGCTTTCAGTGCTAGTATTAATGTGCTCTCACCACCAGTGAATGCTTTTCGCTGACATGTGAAAACTAGAAGTCCCAACAGGATCAACACAATAACAGTAACAGTACAAGCCACCAGGATCACTGTGTGTAGGGGGCTGTCTCGTGTCGAGGAGTCTTCTGAAAAAAACATTTACACTAGCATCTTGTTTTCACTGTGGTAAATCGCAGTATTTCAGCATGCTCAAACACTTACTAGACTCCACATTAGGGGTGAATTTTATGCATACATTGTGCTCTGCCGTAAATAAAACTTAATTTATGAAGTGTAAAAAGTAGAGCTGTCAATTTAATTTGTAAATTAATAATAATAAATGAATGAAAAATAATTGCACAATAACAAATGCCTTTTGACCCCTGAGTAAATAACATAATGAGAACAAAACTGTAATAAATAACTTTTCCTCCTAGCAAGGGCTTGAAGGATTCCAGCAGTGACCCTGGTTAAAATATATTACCTTGGTTTGTTGTAGTGAAGGTTTTTGTTAATGTACTTGGAGCATTTGTAGTTGATGAAGTAAGATTGATTGTTATTGGGGCCACAGCTCTGAGTGTGTTCTCAGTAAAAACTGCACACTGCCAGTGCAGCAGGTCTGATTGACGGCTGGTCAGATTCACAGTGAGAATTATCTTGTTGTTTTCCTCATTCAGAATTTGCTGTTTGACCAGCACTCCTCTGTTTCCCTGCATCCTGAGCCAGACCAGTGTTACTAAATCACTTACATCAGACACCTCACAGGTCAGAACCGCCGACTGATTCCTCAACACACCAGCAGGGGGCTCCACAGACACTGAAATCAGCCACAGTATGAATTCCTTTTTCAGCCCAGAGAGTAAGAAATATATTTAAATGTTAAAAATTAAAAGAGTTGTTATTTTAATTTGATTTTTTTTTGCTAACCTCTGATGGTGTGTAGTATTGTGGTTGTATAAGGACTTTTGTTATTATTTGGTAAACATTTGTACGTCCCACTATAGTTGAACTTCACAGGTGAGATGTGAAAGAGAAAATAATGACCATTGTATTTGTTAGAAGAATGTCTTCCTGGTTTAATTTGTCCTTTAACTTGAACTTCTCTTCCTCTCTCGACAGCTATCAACACTTTTTGTGATTTAGGTCTCTGCTCCCAGGTCCACCTCAGTCTGTCATATTTCTTACCAGACTTGCAGATCAGTGATAAGTCACTGTGATCTGGGCTGTGTCTGTAAATGGTAAGTTTTTTATTTTGTGAATCTGGAAAGACAAAACCTGAATTCAGTAACTCATAAAACATACATACAGTGCATATATCTATAACAACACTTGCAATAGGCCTTGCTTTTTTTTCCTTATCTGCCAGATTTACTGGCCATGACACTGTATTTTTTATTTCATTAAAATAGTTTTGTCCTCACTTTGGAAAGCACAGAAAGCATCACCTACAGTATACAGTCTCATACATCAGCCAGTCTCTCAAAGAAGTGCCACCACAAAACATCTAACTATAGTGTTTAATGCTGTTAGCATGTTTTAAAGTTCCTGCCAACACTTTTATCAGTTAATAATGCTTTTCTTTAATAAATAGCTGTACATGTCATTGAATTCATCCCATATTTTTAAAATAAGTTTTTGTTAATTCATTTGAATTATTTTCGAAAGCATTCACTATATCTATGAAAAAACTACTTAATGCCCTTATTAGCTAAAAATGTGAGACTTTTTAAATGTAAGGATATAATAATTTTTATGACACACAACAAAAAATTACAGCATTAGGGAATATACTTACACGTTGTGACATTAAGTAAATAATCAATAATAGTTTTCTCTTGTCCGTCTTCTGTCAATCTGCAGTAGTATTCTCCTTTACTGTTTTCATCAACATTGTGTAAGATGATGTAGGCAGAGTTGTTGTACACAAGAGTTGTGTTGGATGTTTGGCCTCCATCTTTTATCCACTCTAATGTTGAGGATTCGGGAAGAAGAGGGACGTCACATTGCAATGTAACATCGGATCCTCTCTGGGCTGATGAAAAAAAACAAGACTTAACAAATAAAAACGCATTCAGCATTAAAAAAAAGTGCAACTAAGTGCAACTATTTGTAACACTCACCCTCGCTAGCATTATAACACAGTCCACCTCTCAACACTGTGATAACAAATAAGATAACATGCATGCTGCTGTGCTCAGTTTCATGTCAACAAGAATTGTGATGTATTGTTTTTAGATTTCATAGCTTTAAGGAAATAAAAAAGAGAAGTGGCTTTGAGAATATGCTCAAGGGGAAAGTTAAGAATGCACAAACACCTGCTATTCAAATATTTAAAAGCACTGAAGTTTTCCTCGTTCTGTCTGATATATTTTATCCAGTAGAAGTTTGCTACAGCAAAATGATCTGTGTGTGATGTGCAGTTATATTGTCAAAATACAGAACAATGACATTTTTAAAGTCAATTCTAAAAGTGAACAAAACGTCTAGACATCTCAGCTAATACACTCTGTATATTACATGTATTATCTGTTAGTATCGATCTTAAGTCAGTTTTATATGTAGCTATGTGACGTTTATTTAAAAAAAAACAACAGAAAAACACTATATTCCTAATCATACCTGAATTTATTTCAATATATCATAGATCACTCTTTAATGTGAATACATTATAGTAATCTTTAATGCATCGTATAATTTAGCAGGTTTTCCATTCAATATACACGTGTTGGACCAGCAGATGTCCTCAGTGTGTATATACATTGTACTGAAATTGCTTTCGGTTCTATGAGGATTTCTTGAATTTGTTTCTAGCTGTCTTAGTTGTTCAACTCTTCTGAGTGCTGACTTAAATCATTTTTAAGTCGATTCATTTGAAACAGACAGATCGAAAGAAGCGATTCGCGAAAACGAATCAGACATGTCGCGTCTGTTTATGATCCTATTTGTTCACTCCCACAAATGACGACAAAACCGCTTCACTTCAGATGCGTTCAGACCTGTAATTCGGTCTCGCCGGTTTTCAGGTAATATAAGGTAACAGTCCTCGGAAGAAGAGCAGACATCTGAAGCCCCAGTGAAGATGACTCACAAGCTGTTTGAAGGGAAACATCATTCCTCCCTTTATCAGAAGTATCGCTTTGATCCACCCGATGAGGTGAAGCAGATCGTTCTTCAATATCTGGACAAAAAGGTGATACTTGTGCAAGCGAATATGCTTTGCAGATAATATGATGGTGTTGTGATACATTACTATAACAGTAATAATAATATCAGTAATAACAATAATTAGTAATGATCATATTTTTACTTATGTGACCATTTTAATATGTAAAAAGTAGTTTAGATTCCCTTACTGTACTGGTTATACAATAGTATAGTGACGGTATCACTATACACGGATGCTAGACTAGTACTTAAATGTATGTAAGTTGTTCTTCCATAACGTGTTGATGGTGAAACTGTGTTTTACAGAAAGGACAACCCCATCAGCTAGCTGTAGATTTAGGCTGTGGAACAGGACAAAACTCTCGTATGTTGGCTGCACACTTCCAGCAGGTGGTGGGGCTTGACATCAGTGAGTCTCAGCTGGAGGAGGCGAGAGCCGTGCAGGGCTTTCCTAACCTCAGCTACAGGTCCACGATCAGTTTCTACACATTCTTATTAATGTCGTATCGCTATTCTATGCTTACGATATACAAGATATAATACTAAACTGAATTGTGAAACTTTTGATACTTTTATTATATAACCTTTGCATAACCTTGAAAGTAACTAATCATGAGGTCTGCTGGGCATGACGTGCAATATTACGCTGTCTGGTCTAACAGATTACTGTGTTGTAGTCCATGTCATGAATGTCATTACTACAGAGTGGGCACGGCAGAAGAGCTGCCGTTTCCGGATGGTTCAGTGGACCTGCTGACAGCTGCATCTGCAGCTCATTGGTTTGACCCAGAACGTTTCCTGAAGGAGGCTGTACGGGTCCTGAAGCCTCGTGGCTGCTTGGCTCTGTTTGGCTATGGAGACAACTTTAAATTACACTATGAATCCTGTGGTGATCGACTTAATAACATATATGCAGATGTAAGCTTATGCTTTGCCTATATATACTATATACGATAAACAGAATATAAGACAAAATGTGTGGAAAAGAATGAGTTAATTGCACTTTCTGCAGTGTGCATTAAAATGCATTATGCATTAAATTATGCAAGCATATGACAGACACAGTTTTGTCGTCAAATTCCAAAGGTTAAACTTACTGAATGCATTTTTATTTGGTTACCAACTGTAGTCCATTTTACTGAAGGATAAATGCACCCATCAAGTACTGTTAACACTAATTATATCTGTCTATAGTATAATAATGCACTCTGCCCTTAATTTATTCTCATACTGTAGGTAAAGCAATTACTGCTGCCTTTCACAAGCTCTAAGTTATCTGTGGCCAACAGTAAGCTTCAGGAATTATATGAAGCCATACCCTTCCAAGACAAAGAGAGGTGAAAACCAGGTCACTGCAATATCATGAAAAATTAATCATTAATCAGACAGTACACTTAACTCACATTGCATGGATTCATTTGGCAGACACCTTATTTCAAAGCGAGTTATGGTGCAATAAAAGTATATATTCTATTCATTTATCACTATGTATTTGTGTAGATATTGTACTACCTCTGTTTCACACCACACTTTTGTTTGTGGTTCTAAAATGCATGTATATTTTATTGATTTAAGTTGTCTGATATTAGTGTTTTCCTTATGTATTCCTTATGCATTTGAAAGGATCGATGTAATTCCTGTAAAACAGCAGATGACCATCAAGAACACAGTTGGGTTTTATGAGACGTTCTCCATGTACCAGGCTTACCTGAAAGCAGATCCCAGTGCTGCTACAGCTCTGTTAGAGAAAACAACATCACGGTAGTTTCTTTTTCACTGTCTTTTACCCACACGAACAGTTGATTGCAACACAAAATGTAACTGTACATTTTTCTATTAAAGAATGCATTGTGTTTTTTCTTAAATCGGATAACTCACATGTCTGTTTTCTTTGTAAGTGAAATACAGTATAGTACTGTTGAAGTGAAATACAGTACAGTACTGTTAAAGTTAAATACAGTACAGTGTAGTAATTGCTTGTTGCTGTGTTTCAGTTTTCTAGAGGAGATGAATGTGTCATCAACAGAAGCCAGGCTTGAGATTAGACTGGAGTACTTCTGTGTGCTGGCATGTAAACCTCAGTGACACAGAGTCACATGACCCACCTTTACTCAGACCTCCAGTACTGTCACCTTTGGTCTTAAACTTTAACAGTTTATTATTGTTCCTGTGAGAAATTTTTGTTAATAAAGTTAACAAAATGTATATTACACATCTTAGAAATAAGCTTTTTTAATTAATATGAAGGATTGTGGAAATGTAAATCAATGCATTATTAAATTGCTTAATATTAATTGCTTAATCTCTCAAAATCCTGCACACATTAATCTAATTTTGTAATTTAAACCAATGCTGTTGTATTTTTGCACTACAGTAAATATGGCCTGAATCCCACAGAAATGGTTAATCTGTGGTTTTGTAAATCACTTAACACCAATGCTGTACATTAACACAAGTTTTTCTTCACTCCAAAAGCTGTTTTTCATTAGCAACATGTTATTCATGGCCAGCACAGTACAGTGTTTCAGTACACAGATTGGTTGATCATTATTTCTTAACTGTACTTTGTAACAAGAAGTCCTTCCAGTTCTTTAACCTCAACTACAAAAGATCTTGTGTTTGATTGTGTTAAGATTACTGTCAATATTACTGCAAAGAAAATTTAAGCCATCTTGCATGCTCAAATACCACCGGTAATGTGATGTTAAATTTTATCCTCCCTGCATGTTGTCCAGTTAGCCTGAAAACCTTTGACCCGTCTCTGCCTATTGCCTAGGAGATGTTTATTGGCCCTGAAAAGAATGTCAGTCTTACACTCCACAATGAATGAGAGAAAACTATTGTGAGTCCAAAGTCCTCATTAGCACCCTAAGCACATTACAGCTGACCCAAAATAATGTACTGAACAGTCTTGGGTTATTGGCAGGACTGATGTCTCAGCATGTGAAGGAACAAGGGAGGCCTGAAATTTAAGCTGCACAGCTACTTACCCACAAATTCTATGTGATGTGTGCAATGTATGTCACCTGACCTATTTCACCAGAGTGAATACCAAATCACTAAACTGCACAAAATGAAAGTAACTGAACAAAACAAGTAACTCGCAAACTAAACAGTAGCAAACAGGGCAGAATTACATGCAAAGCAATA
>JAZGTK010005664.1:0-22005 GCA_036877625.1 Ambastaia sidthimunki
AACTTGACCCTATATTTCGAGAGGTGTACTGAATTGATGCTGTGGTCACACATACTGTATGATAAGCTCATATCTGTGTGTGGTAGGTCATAAAGCCCTGAAGGCTCTACAGAGATCTTTGCTGGAGCTCCAAGATTTGCTGCTTCACCAAAACCCAGAGACCCGAGAAATCTCTCAGGACAAGACCTGGTCAGCTAAGAGGTATCACCTTCAGCCATTAACATGCATTTTGATTCATATAAAATCAATTAATATAAATGCACCAGAACTCTTTAGTGTGGGTTTTTTAAGCATTGTACCATCATTTTGTAGTTCAATGAATGTCATAGTTCATAAATGGTAACCACCCAGGACCATGGTATATAGAAATTACCATAATATTACCATCTTATACAATCACTACAGTTTTTTGTAAGGGCTTTGTATACTTTTTGCTTGGGAAGAACCTCCCCACATCTCCTGCTTCTATAGACGGATGATTTGTGCATTTTTGGTTGGTCTTATGTAAATTTATTTTTGAACTTCACACACAGCAATGATAAAGATGTAGAAATAAACAGCGAGGATGATGAGGAAAATGTGGATGATGACAATGATGAAGAGCAGAAGGTGGGTCGAAATAGACCCCCCAAGCGAAAGCTGGAAATGGCAGAGTACCCCAGCTTCATGGACAAGCGCTTTGCCATTTTTCAACCTTACCGGGACGCTACCCTGCAGAAATGGTATGACAAGACGCAGCTCACAACGGGCAAGACCAATAAGGTAACAACAACACAGATTCTCTGTGCCAGTGTAAAAATGTTTACATTAATTCATTTAACTGACACTTTTATCCACAGCGACATACAAAGAGAGAGAGCATTTAACATTTTGCCCTAAGAACTAAAAAGACAAGACAATATGTTTAATATGTATAATATGATATGTATAATATGTTTAATGACATTATTCTAATTTACAGTATTTACCGTGGACAAAGAATTTGGAAACTTAAGTCGCACTTAATGTATTGTAATGCAATGATATTTATACAGCAAAATATTAAAATATGCTGCACTTATTTTAAAGATGCTTGGTAGGTGAATCAAAAACAGCAAAATATGACACATACTTTTAGTCTAAAGACAAAAGCGTTATTAGTATTCGTTTATTGTATTTATATTTACTTTGTTTTATATATAGGTTGTTTTCTGTTTGTTAGTTGTTCATGTGTAGTGAACTGTTTATTAAACAAATGTTAGGAACAAATTTGTGATGTATCGGTTTGCAAAAAAATGCACAAAAGCATTTTAAGCACTTTTTTAGGCACTGCTGGTTCTTTAAACTAATTTTTTTGCACTCGCCCATTACACAGGGTTTCGGATCATTTGACAGGAACATCCTGACACAGGTTGAGCAGGTTTTAATGGATAAAGAAAGGATGGTGAGACGTACACAGACTCGCAGGTCTCAGTACAGAGTTCTGGGAAAACCAGAGCCAATGGCTTCAGACAACACCGTAATCTCAGAAGGAGAGGTAAGACATGCTTCTCTGCTTTCCGAATGCAGATACTATTTTATTAAATCTATTGGTTTATAGCTGATGCGAGTCTTTCCAAAATAAAATATGTAACACCAGCCTCTGGTTTATCAATATTACCTATAGGCATTAATTGAAAATAGGTGAGAATGTAGTTTGGCCTCAGAAGTATTGGATCTTAGAAATTAGAATGTAATGAGACTTTAGAATAGCAGACAAAAGGTCAAAACTAACTGTGCTGATGTTTCAGGCAGCAGAACTGGCAGTAAAAGCTAACGTGCACCTCAAAGATCTGGATGAGGAGATATTTGATGACGACGACTTTTATCACCAGGTAAGAAATTAGGCATGTATGGGCATAAACAACAGTTATGCTGAAGTTATCAGGGTTTAAATGTGGACTGAGACATTGGTGGAGGTCAGGTGCTAAGCTCTGCAGGAGCTCATGTCTACAGCCAGGCCCAGACTACAAAAATCTCGGGCTGATTTTACAGTGACTTTCTCATCCCGAAATCTTAGAAAAAAATCAGGTCCAGTACCTCAGTCCGGTCCAATATTCAGCCCAGATTATCTTAATGTGAGGCATTTAATGACCTTTGATTCCTTCATTTTAGGCATCAGTTTTTAAAACATAGATGCTCTGTTTGAGTGTACTGATTCAGTTTTGTTATAAAGAGTATCACCATTCTATAATGTATCAGTCTCTCTCACCTCCTGTAGGTTGTCAGGTGCATCATGGGAAAATTGTTAGTAGTTCTTTAATGAATCAATATTTTTTACAGCTCCTACGAGAACTTATCGAGCGCAAAACAAGTGCTGCAGACCCCAATGATCAAGTGGCCATGGGAAGGTGGGTGTGTCTGTGCTTGTGTGTGTCTGTGTACAATATATGCATTTGATCATAATAACCCAACCTCTGATCTCATAGGCAGTGGCTTGCTATCCAGAAATTACGTAGTAAAATCAAGAAGAAGGTGGACACCAAAGCTAGCAAGGGCAGGAAGATCAGGTATGTGTTCTGTCTCTCAGAGGACACTAGAGATGTTCCAGAGATCCATAAATACTTGCACAAAGTTTTCCAATCATAACATGAACAGAACTTAGTACATTATATGAATGAATAACATGAAATCAGTAAAGAACATGCCCATATTTGCCCCCTAAATTTAAAAGTAAAACAAATTATATTGCCTAAAAACGTGTATATTTTGCATTTTTAATTTGAGTGTGAAGTATTACCTAGGCATGTTCTTGTCAGACATATCATACATGAACGTAATTTAATTGAATTAAATTATTTGGCCAAAACATTTAATATCTGTTTCTTTCATTACAAACCCCTCTATGTTGTTGTTTGAATGTCGCTGTACTCGCACTAGGCACGGTTGCCTTGAACGTACAGGCCCTGAAGAGTGGACAAGAGAGCACAAATAATCCGTTCAGATGTTCAGACTGTTCGTTGTAGTGAGACTTTACTTTTCAAAATGACAATAGAAGTCATCCAGGTCATCAGCCAGTGGTGGACTGCCCACGGATTAAGGGGACGGCGTCTTGTAGTTGATGTCTTTCAGGTGTGAATAGTAGGAAAATGGCTGAATAGTCTAATGTACTAAAAACGGGCGAGTTGGCTTTGTTAAAGTCCCCCCAACAATAACGGCAGCATCTGGATGTGTTTGTAAAGCACATCATAAAAGCTTAGACAAAGCCAAATCTGTGTTTGCCTGAGGTAGAATTCATACAGCTGTAATGATGATTGATGTAAACTCCTGGGGCAGATAGAATGGGCGGAAGATAATGTTGCAGATAGATGTTCTAGGTGAGGTAAACAGAAATGTGACAGGAAGTAGAAATTCCTGGAATCACACTATTTGTTGTTAATCATGAAACAGACTCCATCATTGAATTTACCAGCCTCCACCGTCCTCTCCATTCATAGAACAGAGAAGTGTTACAGCCAAGTCCGGCACCAAGGGTTTTTCTCAGTCTGTTTCGAATCCCGACGTGTTTATCTTCCTTCATCTTACTAAAATGACCATTGTTCCTATCCAGGTCCCAAATTATCTCAGGTGGCCACAATAGGGCATGATAAAACGTGAATGATAAAACGAAATGGATCCTTGAAGTGTTCCTTTGTCATACGTAATTACAGAAGATGTTGCGTGTGTAAAAAGAGAAAGCAAAAACAGAAATAAACAGAAGGACAATCTAAGCGAAGAAATTAGAACAGCGTCCAAACGTGTTGGCACTATGTTTAATTTTAATGTCTTTAATTGCATGTTTTATCTTGCAGTTCATCATGTAAAAAAATTGAGTGGCACTCAAACTGTAAATAAAATGTCTGCTGGTAATTCTTACAACGATGTCCAGAATTGAGCTTTTTCTTCTTGCTATTTAGAAGATCATTTGATAACTAGATCTCTCATAGTAATTAAAGTAATTTTATATTTCTCTTTCACAGCATTAATGCAGTTGTTGTTTGTCGCCAGGTTCCATGTTCACAGTAAGCTGATGAATTTCATGGCTCCTATAGACAACAGCAGCATGGGTAATGATGCCAGGTGAGTGTTACATTTTCCTCATGTCTTAAATACAGGGCTGTAGGGGTGTACGAGTTTTTTTATATGTGCAGTATGATCTCTTTCTACTAATGTGGATTTTAGGTGCAATATTCTTTTACTTCAATTCATTCACCTGTTAGATGACTAAACACTGTAAACTCACAGTGTTTGTAACTTTGAATAGTCCTCAGAATTCACTGTGCATTTTGTGCTAATTTGTTTGTACACTCATACAACACTATCAGGAAGTCATGACTGTGTGTGTGTTTAATTTATGGTTCAGTTGTGTTGTGTGCCTGTCAGTCAGCAGTAATCCTCCACAGAGAACAGACTAATCAGACACACTCTAGAGATATGCACATACACAAACACTCACACACATTTCAAAGATTTGAGTTTAATCCCTCTTTCCTTGTTTTTTTGTATGTTCTGTGGTTCCATTGAGACATTTGTGCATTACTGATGTTTTGTGCCTACTGTTTTTTCCAATAGCATCCAAGTGAACAAAACGTATAATATATAAAATAACGTCTTTTGCAGATACACACAATTATCAGTAAATCATTTTAAGATAAAATTCCAGTCTACTGCTGGTGCTCTGTTTTGTCTTTTTTGGAGCTTGAAAGATCCTTAAAAACTCAATGTATGGCAATAAGCAGCTGGGCTTTTTGCCATTTTAAATCAATGGGGCTGGGGTTTTGAGCGACATGAGTAAACTCTTAAACTGAGAATTGTCATTATTTTTTAATGAAGTCTTGAACACACACTTGATAGTTATTATTCCTGAGGGTTCCAGCAGTATCCTGCATTGGGAATAGTAAGGTGTGGATGTGTAGGCAGGATTAGAGAGGAGAGGATGGATTCTAGATGAAAGTGGATTGATGTGGAGCTGCAAGTGACAGATAGACTTGGCCTGATGATCATGGTCACAGTGTTCTTCTACTTGAGCATGGAGTGGACAAAAACACAAGTGCTTGAGAGTGATAGAAATGAGTTATGCTGGAACACGCATGCCTTATCCAGATGAGAAGCTTACACAGAACATCTGCAAAAAATCCCCATGTAGATACTTAAAAAGCACAATAGCACAGTCGGTGAATGCAGTGAGGAATAGCATAACTGTGTCTACACTGTAAGAGACTGCTTAGGGTTGTCTACATTGGAAGCTTTGAAGCTTATTGTCCCGTTTTGAATGTGTTTTATATGAACTGAGCATTCAGTTGTAGGGTCAAATCTAGATTTTAGTCTAGTAACTGGAATAATTTTGTATCCCATGTAATTTAACAGAAATCCAATGGTATTGATTTTGCATGGACTGTTTTTGAACTGTAAAACAATTATTCACAAAACACAGGTAAACCGTTTATACATAAATTGTTGCATTTATGCAAATTGCGGGACTAATGACATATAGTGCCCTTCATAAAAATAGGGACAGTAAAGAGAAAATTGCTCTGTTTGCCGTGGAGTCAAGAAATATTTTAATTAAATGATGAATATGAGGCAAATGTACAAAATATGATTTAAACAGCTGCTATTATGATTGTGACAACTGACACTGTTTGGTGTTTGGACAGTAGAGAACTTTCTGCCAACCTGAACCTGATTATTTTTGTGGGTCAGAAACGAACAGAAATAATGAACAGAAGTAACTGAAAGTAGTGAACAGAAGTTATTTGAATGTGTAAGAAAAAAACTTCATAGCAATCTGTTCTGAAAATGAATTTGTAAGTTAATTCACTCTAGAATTTTATTTCTGTTCTGTTTATTTTGGTATAGAATTTTGTAAAGAACAAAGCAACTTTACAAAGAGTAATGCCTTACAATTGTAGAACAGCTGTGCAGAGTAACTAAATCTGAATAAAGCAACAATAGCACAATAGGCTTCAGTATGTTTTTTTTTTATCTAGTTTTGTTGTGCAACTTGTTGCTAGTATTCAACATAGACAAAAAGCCAATCCTGTAGCTGTCTGTGAGAGAACCACAGATGATCTCAGTATCTGTACAAACTCGCAATATTATTAGTACCACAAACTGAAACCAGCCTTTACACACAGAAATTAACGTGCATTCTGGCTCTGTCGTATTTACATAATGTAAGGTGTACCACAGTAATAATGATGTATGTCAGTGACATCAGAGTGGGACCGTTGATCTTTGCTGGAGAGAAATTCCAGGTGACCTTTTCCTGCAGCCAGATCCACTCATACACAGTGCTTACATAACCGTGCCGCCGTATCGCAACATCGCTTCTAAAGCCCTGACATGCACCACTTGTCCTATGAATGTTAATGCAGATATTGCCGGATGGGTAGCACAAGGGCAAGCTAGCCGTCACACGGCATACAAATTCAGCTGGGGTTTAAGAGATAATCACTATGCATTTGCCCCTGATGGGGTGAGGGGAAGAGCCAGGGGACACTGGGTTGGATAAGGGCTCTGGGTAAAACCTCATCAGAGACCGGGTTTCCTTTGATCCTGAGCATCCCTCCTCACCCTTGTGCATTCTGGAGGTTCTGTTGGAATCAGAATATGTATGTGATCATCACAGTGTGCTGTAATCCTGGACACTGGTGTTGCATTACTAACAGTGATTGAGGATTTAAGCGCAAGTCTGTTGTGCTGGGCTCAGCTCTGTCCCTCTGGGACATTAGCATCTCAGTCTTGGGCTTCTGCTTTTGTGCTCTCTCCAAATATATGAGCATAGTTTATCTAATAGGATTTGTGGCCTTTAGTGGCCAGGTTTAATTTTCTGATTTTCTTAATGTATAAATGGTTTTTTGCAGTAGAACTGTAAATATTGCTCTTAAACTGCTTTCAATCTTTTGTGTTTGTTTGTTTGTTTGTTTGCAGGTCCGAGTTGTATCGTTCTCTGTTTGCAAATAGTCCAGTGAATGGTCCAGTGATGGCACACTGATTCAAACATCTGTCTCTACACACGAACTGCAGAGCCCAAACAGAACATTTTTCACTGCACTGTTTTCATATACATCTACTGCAGACAATGTTGTTGCTCTAAAATATGTTAAACATGTTTCTAATTTCAGAATTACACCTTTCATGCCTTTTTATTAAAGTGCCATTTTGCCAACATTATTTTCATTGTTGCCTTAATTTTTGTCAACCAATGAACAAATGTAGTGAAACATGCATATGATACGTATCTGTAAAATAATTCTCTCTGGAGGCGTTTGGACACCTGCTTCAATTGTCTGATAAGAATAGCACCTAAGGGAAACCCTCTTTACCACCCTGAGCTTTCACTTTCATTGTAGATGTTGTTTTGAGTGTTGGATTGATTTTTCACTTTGGCCCTGTATTTAATGGCAGGTAATGTGAAAGTAGACTGCAGCCCACACAAGTCTAAATAATCATGGCTTCTGTTCAAAATGGTATGTTATATTGTAGCATACCTCAGATCACTATAAAGACAGATCACCTAATGTACATTTAGTAGACACATGTAAATTTGCTCATATTAGTGATCTACATTCACTGAAATGTGAAGACCTTGTTTTTGCTGTTCAAGGAGTGTGATAGAAATTAGTTTGTTCAATGAGTGATTATAATAGATGAAACTAAATTAACTCATTTGTTTCAATGTTAATTTATTTTTAAATTTTATTCAGTTATTTTTAGAGGCAATAACAGTTTGCCACAGTAAACAGTAAATTCTCCCTTTAGACCAGACAGACACCTGATCATTTCAGTAACATGTTTAGCAACACTGACAAGACAATTTACTACCCATTTGGGTTACAGCAGATGTCAGGAATGTGACACAATGTTGACATATCATTGAGTCAAGCAGTGGAGAGGAATCTTGAGATTTTCCAGTAGAAACTGCAAACATCATGATGCCATAAGAATGTCTATGACTTTAAACTATCCCTTCCCTCCAGTACATGTCTACACAACACTCCAAGTATGTCATTCTAGAATACATATGCTAACAATAATCAGATTCAATTAACCTATACGTTGAATAATCTACAGCTGTTCTTAAAGCATATTGTACCATGTCAAGTACCTAGTTTGATTTTTAAATTATTAAATGACATTTAAACATTGAACATTAATGACATTATGCTAAAAACAGCATATTTATAATAGTACAATGTCAGTGAATATGTTTAAAAATATGTTTTGGTTAAGCCAAGACGGAATGAAACAAGCATAGAACAAGCTGATGCGGTCATACCGCTCAATTAATCATCTGCATGTGAAGAAATATTGCATTTACACTGTGACCAAACTACACTGATCGGTCTAGATTGGTCACACTGTTCGCTATCAGTGTAAAAAGCATGCAAGACAGTGAGACACTCATTTTGACATCCACACTGTTGTGTGTGTCTGAAAATTTAGCATCCATATGCTGCAACTCTGACAATCCCAAATCAGTCTATTGTAAGAAAAGTGTAGAGTTGATCAGTAATTTTCTGCTTGCTATGAAGCTGTAAATCTTATTACTGTTAAACAATATACAGTATTTGACTGCCTACTACATTTTCTAGTGTTATCAATGGGAAAATAAAAGTAGATTTTTGGTCTCTCTCTACCTATTTATCAAAGTGCCCTTGACAAGATTGCAAACCACATAAATGCTAGTACTTTTTTTACTTTAGTGTTTAAAGGTGCACATAAAAAGCTTTCCTAACTAAAGCTTTTCTAGAGTACTAATTTTGTACATTTCTGTCGTAGCTCCTTTCAGAATCATAGCCAACAATGTGAAGTTAACCACAGCACCTCCATGTTGGCTCATCTAGGCCAAGTTTCTAGTAACTCTATTGCCAAAACATTAAGTGCCGTCTCTATGAGGAAGCAGGAGTGTCCATGGTGGATAGAATGCGGACCACCTCAGCACGCTGTGTAGGGGAGATGTGCTGGGTCATGTGAACAATGGAGTCCATGGCCACCTCAGGATTGGCTTGTACCAGGCTAGGACAGAAAGGACAAACAAACAATGCAAGACATTAAAATGTATTCACAAATTGTCTTGCATGTGAGATAGAAAAAATAGGCATGTTAAAATGCTATGACAACACAAATTCCTAAATCATCTTTGGTTCAGTTACATGTTTTTTTCTTCATTGTGTTTATAAATAAACCACAATTACATATCGTAAAAAAAACAGATACCTGATTTCATTATGCATCAAATAATTTCATTAAGAAGCACAATTGTAATTAAAGTCAGAGCACATACTTTCAACTGTACCATATATTACAACCTATTTCATAACTCAATAGAATATTTATTTCTAAACTGGTAATTATAACATTCAGCAATAAAATATTTCTTGATAATGACCATCTCTCTGCGGTTTCTACAAAGAAGCCAATTAACTTACTAAATCTATGTACTTAATCAGTATTTCATGTCAATGTATTTGTTTTAGTGTTTAGTGTATAGTGTGTAATAAGCAGAATAATGTTCATTTATATTATAAGTTGGGATGCTATGGTACCTGCGGATCTGTTTGAGAATGTGGTCCCTGCGAATGTACTTGATATTCTCATCGATGACAGACCTGGCACCCTCTTCTTCTGCCAGCTGTCTCTCCAACCACTCCACCACATCCTTGTTACTGTCCCACAAATACGCCTGACACAGACAACACAAACAAATACAAGAAAAAGCAAAAAAACGCATTTAACTCCAGCATATACTTGAGATTACTTATCCTTCCAAATAAACTTTGTAAAAATTTCTATTTAAAACCAAATCACAATGCTACTTAAAAATTCTTTATTTAAGCTTAGGCCGATAACATTGGGCTGATCTGAAACAAAGCCGGACTTCTGAAGATTTGTTGAGGTATTAATGGGCTTCCATGCTTCTAAAAACCACAAGCGCTTGTAGTCGGCAGAAACATTTAATGCCCCATATTAATCATTTTAAATCTGTTTGCTTTTAATTAAGAAACAGCGTGTTGCTCTCCTATCTGTGTGTGCCAGGGTGGAGATTAATTGTAGCTTAAGATAGCTTGCTCTGATTGGAGAATGTATTAGTGGTCCAGACACTGTTTTCCACAGATACTTTAGCCTGCCCCGGAGGCTTGGCTCTGCTCCAGGTACGACCTGCGTGGTGATTCTTCTAAGGCCTTGTCTTGGCTCTGTAAGACTGTCATCCATTCTTATCATTTCTACTCTTCATTTATTCTCTGGACCACACACACACAACCTCAGAAAAAGGGAGACCTCGGAATAAAATCTTTCTAGAAGATATTAGACATAAACAAGTTGTAGAGGTAAAGTGTGTCGTATCTTGTAATGACAAAATAGTTGCTCTTGTCCTGCATTGCTCTGCAGACAACTAAGTTAGACATTTGAGAAAGATTTCTCAAAAGATCATAAATACTGCATAAAACAGTGATCTGACTCAACCAATTGCACGGTTTTGAGCCAGTACTACCTGTAATATATGCACTTTAGTGAGGAACTGCTACTGTTATTGATGCAGAAATAACTTAATAAAAAAAGAAATTAGTTTGTCCATACAATAACAGAAAAAAATGTTTTTGGAAACAACTGTGTTCGGTTTCTTATGAAGTTTCTTCTGTGAAAATATTTTTCAACATACTTTCACAGCTCCTTCTGCTTCCACAAACCAGCGCCTCAGCATGGCTTGAACCTGCCCGTTTGTCAGCTCACTGTTAGCGCACTGGATTTTCTTCTTCACTGTGTCCTCCAGCAGTAACCGTCGCAAACGCCAGTAGAAGAATTGACGAGATGTCTGCCACTCCAGGACATCCTACACACACAAACGCACACGCGCACACACACACGCACACACACAAGCACGCATGCACACACACACCTCAGCTTTAGACAGTTATCTTAGAGGGAAATCATAGTTGACCATTTTTTTTTACATTGTTTATCTCTTGTTTTGAGCTAAAGAGAACTATGACCAAAATGCTTCAAGTCTGTATCACCAATTTGTATTCAGCATATTACATGACGTAAATGTAACTCATTTACACCGATTATGATTTAATTAGTTAAATTTAAGATTTAAGTGTAGCTTTTACCATGTATTTAAATGCCAGTGTCAGTGAAGTATTTCCATCTGATAAGGAGCAGAACTCTTTGCTAAAGGCATCATTTACAGTAGAATAATGCATCAGTTGTATAAGTGAATGGAAAGTCAACCGCAGACCACTACAGGGGTGAATACTCACAGTGATGACTCCCTTCTCCTGCATGCGGCCCGGCGTGTCGTGAAGGTCTGCAAACTGCACGGCTACCTGGTGATATATGGGCAGCAGAAACTCTTCTCTCTCTTTCAGCTTACCCTCCAGCTCCTTACACTCACTCACACTCAACTCTGGCATGCCTGAATACAAACACACAGACTGATGGATGCAAATTTACAATCCATTCAAATGTTAATATTAAAATCAATATAATCAATTTAAGTCAATATTTGGCCATCAGAACAAAAATGTTGGCTCTCCTTTGTATTAGTTCCAATATCTATTGTTACATTTGTAAAAAAATAATGCACATTTTTCAAGTTTTCAATTATTGAATATTATTATTTAAAAACACTTTAGAAATGGAATTGATAAGTCACTGATTTGACTTTAGTGACTGCTGAGGGTGTAATGGATTCGTGGAACAGCAGTGGGGTCTGATTGATCTGAGGCCCCCGTGATTCCTCTCCTCAGGGAGGACAGAGGAGGGAGTGACACAGCCAGCAAAATGTAGCAGTTGGTGTTTTAATACAGCGCTCGTGGGAAAATAGAAAACAATAATGATGAAAATGACTTACAATTACTGAGTTAATGCTTTTATCCAAAATGGACAGATTGAAAGAACTGAACAACTGCAAATAGCTCTACTACTTAGCTAATGTTTACTCAGAAATCATATCGAAATCTCCACAAAAACTCAACTTACCCAGTCTTTCTGCCAGGCCCATGTACACTGGGTCCACCCGTCTCATGGTCTTCACCAGATCTTTCTTACGAAACTTGATCTCCACTGTGCCCTCAGGCTCCAGAACTCCACCACTGTGAAACACAGAACATAAATCTCTCTGTACTACTAGCAATACAAACTCCAAATACATATTTTTATATTTTAATATTTGCAGATTTATATTAATCTAATCCATCTTTTACTATCTATCTACTCTATTATAAAATATTAACATACTGATCCTAAAAAACATATTTGATATGTTATTAGCATATTTGACATTTTTTTGTACAGCTATGCAACATTTACTGCAAAATCGACCCAACATCTCAAATTATTAATCATTAATTAACTATTGAGAATCAGGGTAAGATAAGGAGCTTGCGTTGCACACTAATCCGTTTTGTACTTACTCAGCTCAAAAAATATAATCATGCAAAAAATATATAGTGGATTACAGCTTTAATTTATTCCCCTTATTTATCCCCTTAAATTATTGTAATCTGCTTGGTAATAACAGTTGCTAGGAAACTCCCCTGCTAGCCCTTTGAAACCAAAATGTTTTTAGCCTTTTTTTGCCCAGTCCTGCTGGTAAAGACAGATTTCCACATCCTGTTACTCTTACCGGCTGTCCTTGTCTGCATACATCTCCATGTGCTGAGGGTTGATGGTGGGATCTATCACAACCCAGGATCCTCCCCTGAGCTCTGCCTGTGGTGGGATGTAGACCAGCACTGGCTGTCTGTACTCTCTCAGCCCATCCACTATATACGCCCCAAACTTCAGCACCTGATCGTACATGTCTGAAGAAAAGAGAGCTAAAGTGTTAGCAGATACCATCACCATATGTATAAACCCAATCCCACTGCATTTCCTGTATTAATGACCTTTCATCCCTCCAGAGAAGCCCCTCCAGTTGGCGAACACGATGAGTGGAAGACCCTCTCTGTTAAAGTCTTTAATTGCCTGCGCTGTCTTGAAGGCAGAGTCAGGGAACCATACCTGCCCAGCCTGCTGGATGATCTGAACACAATGCAAAAAAAGACATTATCCTTTGAAACAGGGGAGAGGAATGCAGTCATAATCGCACTCACTGAGCACTAACCTTGGCTTCTGAATCTAGATTAGCAGGATCTGCTGGAATGGACAGCTCCATTGATCGGGTTTCTACTGCAACAACTCCAGTTGGTATTCCACCCAACCTTTGATGGACAAACACCAAAAACAAATTGACATTTTTAACTAGAGAAATATGTGAAGATTATTAAAGGCTTTTTTAGTTAAAATGAAAAATCAAAGTCATTATTTTGTGTGTTAATGATAACAATATTTTTCATAAAGGTGGAACTACAAATATGAATAAGCAAAAACAACATCACAGTATTCTATAAAAAAATTGGTTGATGAAAATACATCATATTAAACAAAAAAAAAATTTCTAATTGACAAACGCTGCCCTTAAGACACTGAGGTCAGAGGTCATTGCAGGGGTAATTGCTGAGAATTACACACTGTACACTGACTACTAAACAACAGTGTGTAAAACAGAATGCATTCTGTATATATGTTTCAAACTGTAGTATTAGTAGTAATAGTTAAGTAGTAGTAGTAGTAGTATTGTAACAGTAGTAGTGCATGTAGAAAGGAGGAAAAATGAATTTCCTGTGACTCACATGAATTAAAAGGTTAGGCTAGTTCTAGCAGTATTGAGGATATGGTACACTGGTGCTTACCTGGCCCGCCCCACAACTACACTCTGTGCCCACGGCTGCATGATCTCCAGAAAAGATCCATGGTCAAAGAACCCACTCACCCATGCACCCTTAGTGTCTGTGTGAGAGAGAAAGACAGACAACCATATTAGCACCCTATCTTTATCAGACATATGCTGAGCTGAGCTAAAACAGAGAATAGGCTTGCTCTAGAGAGGTTACCATTCAGTTACACAGTGAAACTTGTCTCAGCACTGAGACAGAGATTCCTTTTCCTGCCACCCTACTCTTGATATCTCCCTACAGTGATAAATTACAGTGATGTGTAATCTGTCTCAGCAGTAAAAAAAAGCATTCCATACATCCAGTCTTATCTCAGGGAGGAAAAACTTAGAACTGTGCCTCAAACAAAACCCTCAGACCACAGTCATCCATTAATGGTTCATTCACCCGTCCTAAGAACACATCCACAAATCCCACATTATACAAAATAAGGATTGTTATGTGTGTAGTTTCAAAGGGGTCATGACATGAGGTCATGACATCAAAGTTCTCATGATCTTTTGACATATTGGAGGTTTTGGTATCAGTAATACATCCTGCAAGTTGCATTACTTAAAACGTCCTCCTTATCAATAACACCACCAACGCACAAGAGGTAAAAAGGTGACATGTTTACAAAAAAGATATGTTTACAGACTAACTGTATGTGGGTCTGGGGGCACAGTTTTTAACATGTAAAAGCATAATGGTGCTCTCTGACAAGAAAATAAATGTGTCAAGACAAGATTTGCTTCAAGTAAAAACACATTTATTAACACTACTTCACTTGAACTTCATGGCACATCTGTATGATCAAAAATTATTTCTTTTGGCCTACCCAAGCCTTTCAAGTGTCATTTTCTTTGCTTTAGCAATGTGCTTTTCTTCCTGTTCAACTGTAAGCTTTTTCTCTGCAGCACTTGTAGATGGCTAGCAGTCAAACTCATTTTCCTCTTTTGGACTTGGTGTTACTTCTTTTGTCGCTGGGTCTCGTCTCTTGTTCCTGCTTAACTGATGCTGCTGCACAGCCTCCTGTCTACTGCCCTAAAGTTAACATCATCCCTACTGAACATGTCTATGGCACTTTGCTTCTTGGACTATAAAGTGTATTTTAGAAAGTGTCTGAATGGCACTGAATGTAACAATGTTCATGCTGGGGCTTCTTGGGTGTATAGGGTCGTGATTGAAAGACGATTTTATTAAGGGGCCATAAAAGATGGTCATGGCAGATTTCACAGCTTGGCATAGGCCTGGATATTTTCCTGTTTCAAAGACAAAGGCCAACCATGCTACAATCTCCCTTTTTGAAAGCGGACGGGGTCTGGTCCACACTATACTGAAAATTGTTGCACACTGACTGGGAAAAGGTTTCCTCAAAGAAGCGTCCCTAACACCAAAACAATACAAAACAGGAAGATACAGGATGAAAACAGTTTTTCTACACACACAGCACAACACTTGTAGTGGAGGATGAGTATTGACTGAGGGGGATTATTTTTGTAGTCCATTTTTAAAACAAATCCTGCATAGTACACCTTCAACAAAAATACAAGCTTACAAATGTTTGCTTAGAAACCCCCAGCACACTCTCATATGCTTTCATTGTACGATTTTAAGTGTGTTACTGTAAACACAATTTTATTCTTGTCATTTTTACAAAGAGATGAGCTGGAATTATTTTATGCAATGATCAACCGCATGCCACAGATGCTGTCCATTTAGCATGTATTTAAGTAGAAACACTAGCCTAATGTTGGGGTGTAGTATGCACTTACTCTGACTGGGGCGTCCTGCCAGCATCCAGCGTGGGTCATAAGGTGCCTTGGTAGGAACAAACTCCACAGACCGGTCAATGGGGTCTTTAGCAGCTAGCATGGGCACAGGACTAGAAGTATTCTGAAGAAGAGCAGCAATTTGAGAAATTAAATCAGCAGCCTAATAATTCTTTAAATATTGTTCAGTTCCCTAAGAAACAAAGAGATTTGCTTCAACCACAGATCTTTAGAAAAGCATTTTAGTTGAGTTCAAATAAAACCTTTGACGTTCATGGGATGTCACGTATTCCACAAGCAGTCCCTTCAAATAAGAATTACACACTGCAGTGCATTATGCTTACCTTTGGCATGTAAGACAGCCACTGCAGTAATGAAAACACTCCCTCAAAATCATCACATACAGTGGTGTGTGTCACTCCATTGTTGTGCATGATTTGTACTCCACCCAGCTGGTTATTGGAGGTGTAAACCTCACGGCCCAGAACCTGCGGAGAGAGAGCAAAAACATTCATGCCCATGGGCCTTTCAAGGATCACTGGTCATTTAAAGGGATAGTTTACTCACCATATGCCATTCCTGTATAATTTTATTCTTCTGAGGAACACAAAAGAAGATATTTTGACATTTTATGTTGTAAGCAAACAACAGTGGCACCCATTGACATCCATTGTATGGATGAAAACCACTGAGATATTTCTCAAAATATTTTCCTTTGTGTTCCAAAGAAAAAATGTCATTTAGTTTTAAAATGACATGAGGGTGAGTTTATGACAGAAAATATTTTGAGTGAACTATCCATTTATTGTTTAGGTACAGCTTGATAGTACTTGATAGCAATTTGGCTTCAGAACAACCTTGATTTTTCATGCCACAAATTTACAAAAAAAAGGTGCTGGAGACATTCCAGCACCATGATAGCAATACACAGATCTGTAGATTTGTTGGCTGCACAGTCATGCTTCAGAAACTAGTTTGAGATGCTGTGAGCTTTATGACATGGCATGTTACCGCCTGGACGTAGCCATTAGAAGATGGTTTTACTGAGGATATATAGGGGAGACAAGGTCTGAAACAATACTCATGTAGGCTGAGGCATTTAACAATGCTCAGTTGCTATTAAGGTGCCCAAAGTGTCCCAAGAAAATATCCCCCACACCATTAGACCACCATCACCAGCATGAACATTTGATTGTGGAGATACCGGGACTGTGGATCAATACTGTCTCACAGGCAGCCAGATTAGTGCTGTGGGCTGGACAGTTCAATGTTGTCAATGGCTTGGGAAGGATGACTGTGTCACTGAGTGGTCAGTGGGTGAGAATGAGAGGTTGTTTATGATACCAAAAACTACAATTTTCCAAATTTCTCCATCCTTTCTCTATTCACATTCCTGTTAGATTCTTTAGTTAAGTTTCAATCATCTGCAGGCATGACATACCCGGAGATCAATACTACGATGTTCATTTTTGTTGTTTGTAAATGAGCCAATCGCTCTGTTCTGCACTTATTAACACAGTAATAGGATGTTAACCGAGGGGATAGACAGGTGTTGCTACCGATCCAGAGGAATATGACCTGAACAAACCATGACAGTTCCTGAAATATCATGCACTACATCCTGATATTGCATAAAGATATATGCAAGTTAATTTACAATAACCTGTCTGGACAGCTGCAGAGTACAGAAAAGCAGATTAAACAGAAGAGAGACAGAGAATAGATAAAGGCAGAGAAGAGAGAGGTGCTCATTCTGTTCTTAGAGGAATGATATGGGTGTCTCTCCAGTCTCAGCTTCAGGCATCAGCCTATTTTTATGCAAATTACACGCTTCTCTTTTTATTTATTTCTGGAGGAGCTGCATTATCATGGCGGGAGACAGACATAGAGAGAGAAGAAAGAGAGAGAGAAAGAGAGACGTGTGCCGGTTGGGTGGCTGAATCACTGAGGGCTGAATTATATGCACACACATTTACATAGCTATCTAAATGGGTTACAGACTTCTGGTGTTTGCATATACAGCTCTCTAATCTAAACCCTAATAAAATGCTTCGCATAATAATAAATAAGTGTCATTTTCATGAATGAGAATATCCCAATTTGTTTTTGTTTTTTTCATCACTGAGAATAAATTTGCACAAAGTGTAAATTTCTGTACACACATTTCTGTTGTGGGCCACTATGAATCCAACATTTGAACTTTCTTCTGTGTGGCTGTTTGCTAACTACAAAAACTTCATTGTTCTAGTTTATAGTTTACCCAGTATATCTTCTGTGCAAAAGAAAGTGATATTTGAGTTCTGTTTTAGATGAACATCTACTGTACTTCACCCACAGAATCTGTAATGTTTGTTTCTAGAAAAACGTGTAAAAGATAATGTCACATGTGTCTTGTTTATAATCGTGAGATACCAAAAAAAAGCGTTTGTATTTGTATTGATAAGTACAAAACCAGTATCTGGGAGAACAGAGAGGTGGTAAAAACCTGAAAAATTTTGAAACAAAAAATTACAAGGGCATCTAGTTCCTATCATTAGTAAAGTAAAAAACTGGCTGATTAATTAAAGTCATATTGTAATGCAGTCATGGTAATTGCGTGAATTAGGGCTTCATTTATCTGGGTCATAGTTGAGCACACACAAAGCCTTACACCAGCAAGAGTTTACACCAGCCAATCACAATTCCTGCCTCAGCCCAATCAAATTACTTTACATATTTAAAAAAGAGGCCAATTAAAATACCCATATCAGCAGAGTAAGTAGGTAATTTATGCACATATGCCATCTTTCCACAAACAGTGGAAAGACCTGTAATAAATCCACGAAACAGACAGTACAGACCAGGCAAATTGGAAAACTGTTTTGATGTGGCAGAGTTGACACACAGATTCTTTCCAATCAGAAAATATAACCAATCGGAAAACACTTTAACATTTGCTTACTGTAATCTCCACATCTCTTATAATCAAGTTTGGAAAGCCACTGTCACAAACCTAAGCCAGACAATGCATTTACTGCACATGGCCAAAGCAACAAAGAACCTTTAAATGACAACAGTGTTTTTCCTTTGTGTTTTTCACGTACAGATAACAACATTGTCAAAATTGTCAATCTTTGTTCAAACAGATCCATGGCAATGACTAAAACACTGTATTATGTATGGCAGGCCAGTAGTTGGCTAGATAGACTGAACACATCATGCGCATAATGTCAATGTTTTCAAGGGCCTGTTTCTGAAAAAGGTTTGTTGCAGTACAGTTGCTGACCTTATTGAGAGCTCCAGCCCCAGTCAGGATGATGTGAGAGTTCTCCACCTGTATGGTTCTTTGACCAAGTCTCACCAGGTAAGCTCCAATTCCAATGGCTCTGCATGTCACCTGAGGACCACCAAAAACACAGAGGCTTCTAAACACTACATGATGTTAGTGCTTGAGTGTTTGTCCATACTTATTTCTTGAAACTTTGGCTAATGTTTTGGCAATTCTGCAGAAGTCTGTAACACGTGCATCTGTTTGGTCAGTGTACCAGGTTCATTGTGACGATATCCTCATATGCTAGTGATGATTCTCCTGCGATCATGCCAGAACCCCTCAGGTTCTCCACACCTAACCCTTCCTCTTTACCAATGACATCAGTGATCTTATATCTGAAAAGACAGATGTATGTTCCATTAGAAGAGTTTACAAAACAACAAAAATCTTAATTTTTAAATGTTTCCTATTGAAGGTGAATCAATAATTGGAATATGTCATTTGTACTTTTAAAATTTCCTCCAGATTTTTTAAAGGAATACTGTACAATCAGGCAGTCATTAATGCAAAACAAACCCTGAGAGGACAATAAGGTAATGAGGTTGGGGTCTTGTATTACAGGGGGTTTATTTGTGATAATTACCAGCTGACTTTACATTTACCAACTACAATACTTTAGAAAAAAGTATTCCAGACAGCCATGTAACAGTCTAACACATAACAAGTTAGCGTAACTCACCTAGACTCTCCCTCGTCCTCTACATGCTCACAGTGCACAGAGTTCAAAGCAGAAACCTTCTTATAGTCCTGAGGTGTGAGGTACAGGTACTTAAAGCCCTGCAAATCAACAGCCCAACACTGAGATTAACACACATTCCAAGCAAACACAGTAATACTGATTACTGATCCCTTTTTCTGCAAACCTTGTACGGGTCTGCTGGGTCCTGCCAGGCAACATGGAACATGTGTCTGATTTCCTCTGCTAGGCCAATACGGGCTCCACTGTTGGCAGCGATGTAGATTCGCGGGATGCCATTTTTTCTCGCCATCTCTGAAGCCTGCTGGAACAGAACATCTTCCTGTGGCCCAAAGGAGCCTATCTTGTGCGTGATATCATTGCTGATTACAATAATCTCACGACCAGCCGGGTACTCAGGGGTTCTGAGAGTCATCCTCCATGCCACCATGCCAATCTACAGAATCGCACACAAATAAAGAGCATAGATGTTAAATTATCTATATTTAAAAAAGAAGAAAAAAAAAAGTATTAAGACCCTTTGCAACAACATTTGAAATTTAGCCCATTTCTTTTGATCTTGCTGAGATGTTTCTATACCTTGATTGGAGTGCACCTGTGATGAAGTAAATTGATTGGACATGATTTGGAAAACTACACACGCCTTTTATATAAAAGGCCTTGCAGCTGACAATGCATATCATATCAAGAACCAATACATGAGGTCAATAGAACTGCCTGCAGTTTAGAGACAGGATTATTTCAAGGCACAGATCTGGGGAAGGCTACAAAAATGTTCTGTTTCAGTAAAGGTTCCCAACAGCACAGCGGCCTCCAAAATTCTCAAATGGAAAAAGTCAACCAGGACTCTTCCAAGGGCTGGTTGCCTGGCCAAACTGAGCAATCAGGGAGAAGGGCCTTAACAGAGGTGGCCAAGAAACCAATAGTCACTCAGACAGAGCTCCAGAGATTCTGTGTTGAGATGGGACAAAGACCCCTCTACCGGTCTGAGCTTTATGGCAGAGTGGCTTCTCAGTGCAAAACTTGAGATGCTTAAAGTTTGCAAAACAGCACCAAGGACTACCAGACTGTGAGGAACAAGAATCACTGATCTGATGAAACCAAGATTGAACTGTTTGGCCTCAATTCGTAAACGTTATGTCTGGAGAAAACCAGGCACCACTCATCACCTGCCCATATATTCACATCATTTTAAAGGACATGAAATAATGCATACAAAATTGCTAAGAGTGACTGAACATTTATTGCCATCATATAATTTTTTACTAAAAAAAATCCCTAAAATAATAAAAAACAAAACAAAACTGTGCACTATCCATTAGAGATACAGACTTTGGAATATTTATCAATATCAGCCAAACATCAGCCTGATCAATATATTTCACTATCACTAGTGTTGAATTATTTATTTAATCAAGATATGACAACACATAAAGCTAAACATTGATGATAAAAACTCCAGAACAATCTTGTTTAGGCAATGTTTCAAATGCAACAGAGAGACCCCTGGCGTGTGTGAAATGTACTACATGTGGTGATTTGTAAAGAATGTTTATCGTGCTGTGAATTAACCTCATTTCCTCCAGGTAGGCGGTTCATTTGCACCAGCTGACCCTGAGAATCCAGGACCAACTCTGTGAAGGTGAGCAGCTCAGATGGCAGAGGGCATTTAGGCAAGCTGGCGTGTGTGTCCATTAACTGCCACAGTTTCCTCAGAGCCTAGAGAAAGATTGTTACCATAATTAACAATTTGCTCGGAGAAATCTGTCTTATTGATTTAAAGAAAGCATCACAATGCTTTTTCAAACAATTTAGCTTAGGTGCACAAAAATTAAAATATGAATGTGTTATGAGTGATTATGTCAAAATCCGAACCCCCGCAAACTGATGACGTAATTTACTACATTTAGGTAAACT
Source organism: Ambastaia sidthimunki (assembly GCA_036877625.1). Lineage (NCBI taxonomy): Eukaryota > Metazoa > Chordata > Actinopteri > Cypriniformes > Botiidae > Ambastaia > Ambastaia sidthimunki. The sequence goes on from JAZGTK010005664.1 coordinate 21,457, forward strand.
GTGTTTCTATGTTTAAAGATTCCACTGCTAAACCGATACCTGACGGAACATCTCTGGGAAGTCATAGACGTAGGTGGTGCCAAGGCTCTGGGCCTGGAAGCGTTTAGATTGCAAGAGGTCTTTGGTGACATAGGGCGTGTTGATGAGCATACCATGCAGTGGACCCTGCTTATCTCCATATGCCTGGAACATAATCTGAGGAGACAGAAAGAAAGAGTCATTCAAAAGTCAAGAAAACCAAAAAAAGCACAAATAACAAAAAAAAAACAAAAACAAATTTCCCCATCTAGAAAAACAGATAACTGTGGGTAGATGATACATACAAACAACAATAGCTGATGTTACAGTGACTAAAGGTGATTTTGTAAACAACAGTTACAATAAATTCTATTCAATAACATACAAACAAAACCAGATGGTGACAAATGCAATGAAACTGTTGTGGACCACTGAATTTGCTAAAGTCAACACTTAAAAAACACAGAAGATATGAGACACTTCCTGTTTCTATTTTTTTGCCATAAACTTATTGCCTCGCCATGGCTAAAT